>JAZHPH010001094.1:0-12022 GCA_037356405.1 Nasonia oneida | reverse complement strand
TTGTTATATATAGTATATAAGTGCACGCTAGTAAATACTGTGCCCACATCTCATTTATTATGGTTAAAAATGTAAAATACAACGATCTAACTTATTATCGGTAAAATCGAAAAAGGATATTCTAATAATGAGGTCAGGTTTTGAGGTGGGACTAAAAATACAGACGTCCGCGGGTTTCCTACCCTTGAATTTTTTTTTTTTCAAGCATTTCTTCGAGTGAAGACAGCCCGTGATCACTTTTTTGATTTTCTGGCCCACTGTGCGACGTGGTGAGAAGCGGCCGGCTCCTCCGTCTAAATCGGTTCAACCTCGTAAGATTTTCCATGCTAGCCCTTCGCAGTGTCCTCTCTGTGCTGAGTCCCACGCTCTTATGCGATGTCCTCAGTACAAAGGCAAGAACCCCCAGGATCGCCAGAAGGAAGTCCAACGGTTGCAGCTCTGTTTCAACTGCCTGGGACATCATCGAATGAATTCTTGCTCCTCTTCTGGTCGTTGTTCGGTATGCAAGCAGAAGCATCATTCTTCTCTTCACGATTCTAGCAGGAGCAGCCAAGGTTCAACGTCTGCAGCACCCGAGAGCAACCAAGGGAACCCTGGTAGCGGCTCGGCGGTGGTGCTGCACGCGGCTAAGTCCGTGAAGCCATCAAGGAAGATTCTGCTCGCTACAGCTCGTGTGTTGGTAGTAGGTTCAAAGGGCAAGGGCACGCATGTTCGGGCGCTCTTAGATCAAAGCTCAGAAGCGTCATTTGTGCCCGAGGCCATTGTGCAGTTACTTGGACTGCCTAAGCGACGTATACATGTGCCATTGTCTGGTCTTGGAGCTAGTGCAGCTGGCACTGCTCGTTCGATCGCTCCACTCACTCTTAGATCAGCTATAGATTCGGGCTTCCAGGTCGAAACTGAGATGTTGGTTCTTTCTAAACTCACGTCGCTTCTTCCTTCCTATGAGGTTAGTGAGGATATGGCGAAGGAGCAGTTTCCAGGCGTCACTCTTGCTGATGCTGAGTTTGCGGTACCGAAGAAGATCGATATGATCTTAGGGGCTGATCTTTATGGTCAGCTACTGCGCTCCGGGGTCAAAAGATCCGCATCGTCGCAACTCGTAGCTCAGAATACGGTGCTTGATTGGATCGTTTCTGGGCCAATGGATGCAGGGATGTCACGGCGGGCGGCAGAAGCTGAGGTTCACCCTCCAGTCCAGGCGCTTCACTGCGCTGTCCAGGATGATTTGGATAAGCAGTTGCAGCGGTTTTGGAACCTCGAGGAGATCGTGGCGCCATCCATCAAGCTGAAACCGGAGGATGAGAGATGCGAGAAGATCTTCACAGACACTCACCGGAGGGACGCACAGGGTCGGTTTGTGGTGAATTTGCCTCTGAAATCCGATCTCCCTTCCGTTGCTGCAGAGCCTAGAGGGATAGCTCTTAGTTCTCTTTCCATTTGCATCGTCGTTTTTCACGTGATTCGAAGCTTGCTGAGAAGTATCGTGAATTCATGGAGATGTACGAGAAGCTAGGGCACATGACACGCGTGCCGCGTTCGGAGATACCCAAGTCTGGCGCTTGGTACCTGCCCCATCATCCAGTGGTGCAAATCTTTCTCTTGTTGTAGAAGCTGAGAGTTGTGTTTGACGCTGTTTCGCATTCACTGCTGACATAGTCAAGATGTTTCGACAGATTCAGGTGGATCCAGAACACCAGGACTACCAGAGGACCGTCTGGTCGCTCGATGCAGCATCTGAACCGGTCGATTTCCGTCGACTACTGTCACTTATGGGACGGCTTGTGCTCCTTATTTAGCAATTCGCACTCTATTGCAGTTGGTTAAGGACGAGGGTCATCGCTTTCCACTCGGAGCTCGTTGCTTGGAGTCGGAGACGTACGTCGACGACACTTTTACAGGGGCTGATGATCTTTCGGTTGCAATTCAGAAGAGGGTCGAGCTTACCAAGCTGTTAGCTTCAGCGGGAATCGAGCTGGACAAATGGGCTGCAAACCATCGGGAGCTGCTTCCAGAGTCAGCGCGTCAGGTCTCGGAGAAGCAGATCGGCGAGGACGAGTCGGTCAAGGCCTTAGGCGTTCACTGGGTTCCATCGCAGGACTATTTCAAGTTCAATGCTGCCAGTGTGGAGAGCTTGTCTGCAGCCTATACGAAGAGATCTGTCCTCTCGAACATTGCTCGCTTATTCGATCCCTTAGGTTGGCTTGCTCCAGTCACCGTCATGGCAAAGATCCTGATGCAGGATATGTGGATTCTGAAGTGCGATTGGGATGCACCTCTACCAGCCGAGATTCGTGAGCGTTGGTACGAGTATTGCAAGGGTTTATCCGCATTGCCTTCTTTGTCGATTGAGCGTTGGTTAGGTGGTACGGCTGATTGCTCTTACCAGATACATGGGTTTTCAGATGCTTCCTCTCGCGCGTATGCTGCGGTTGTGTATCTGCGAATCGACGAGGGCAACGGACATTTCAGGGTGTCTTTATTAGCGGCTAAGTCGAAGGTGGCTCCAGTGAAAACGGTGAGCATCCCCAATCTGGAGTTGTGCGGCGCAGCGCTTCTTGTCAAGCTCATCCAGCATGTGACCAAGTTAGATTTTCTGCAAGGGTTACGAATATTTGCCTGGTCGGATAGTCAGATCGTGCTTATGTAGCTCCGCAAGCATCCATGCCACTGGAAGACCTTTGTGGCCAATCAAGTTTCGTTGATTCAGACTGAGTTGCCGTCGGCAACGTGGGCTCACGTTCCGACTAAGGAGAATTCGGCTGACTTGGCAACGCGAGGTGTTCAGCCGGGGGAGTTGGCCAACAGTACTCTTTGGTGGCAGGGCCCGGCGTGGCTATCTATGCCTCCAACAGAGTGGCCTCAGCCTGCTGACCCGGTTCGGACTAATCACGCTCGCCCAAGATCCGAGGAATCTGAGATCCTGACTAGATTCTCGTCATTGACTAGGCTTATTCGTGTCGTGTCGCTCTGCAGACGCGCTCTTGATCGAATTCTGAACAGGAGAACGCCAGCAGAGAGCTCTTCGTCCTCATTTTTGACCACTGCTGAGCTGTCCTCAGCTGGGGTGGCAGTTCTTCGTCTAGCACAGGCAGATGCGTTTGCTGAGGAAATCAAGCTGTTGAGATCGGAAAAGAGACTGCCGAAGGGCAATCGGCTCAGCAACTTAAACCCGTTCTTGGGAAAGGATGATGGACTCTTGCGTGTAGGAGGTCGATTGGCTCACTCCGGTCTCTCTTTCGATCAAAAACACCCCCCGATCTTGCCACAAAATTCTGCTCTTAGTTTGTTGTTCGTACGACACGCTCACCATCAGTGTCTTCACGGTGGTCCCACGTTGACATCGAGCATTCTAATGCCTCAGGTGTGGATTTTAGGTAGGAATCGGCTGGTCAAATCGACGATTCGCGCCTGCGTGCCCTGTCAACGGGTTAAGCCTCACTCTGCTCAACAACTTATGGGTGAGCTCCCTGCCGATAGAGTGACGAGTAGTAGGGCCTTCTCTCACTCTGGACTTGATTATGCTGGTCCCTTCCAAATCCGGATGGCGAAAGGTCGTGGGAATCGCGGTTTCGAGGGTTACATCGCTCTGTTTGTCTGCTTTACTACTCGTGCTATTCACTTAGAGCTCGTTAGTGACTTGACTTCAGCGTCGTTCATCTGTGCGTTCCGTCGCTTTGTAGGGAGACGAGGCATTTGTGCGAATTTGTACAGCGAAAACGGTACAAATTTTCAAGGAGCTGCTAAGGAACTCAGGAGTATGTTCCAGCGTGCCTCAGATTTTTACAAGGACGTCGACGCTGTTCTTGCCAACGATGGAACCAACTGGACGTTTATTCCTCCTAGCGCACCCCATTACGGCGGTTTGTGGGAAGCAGGTGTCAAGTCGGTGAAGCATCACTTGAAGAGGGTTGTCGGCGAACACACTCTCACTTTCGAGGAGTTTTCCACGGTCCTGGTTGAAATCGAAGCCTGTCTCCATTCTCGTCCTCTGGGTACGTTGAGTGCTGACGTCAACGATCTAAAGGCGCTCACTCCCTCTCATTTTCTCAATGAAGGAGTCTCTGTGTTACTTCCAGAAGTTGACTGCCCAAAGTTGACAGAGAATAGGTTGTATCGATTTCAGTTGCTTCAGCGCATCCGAAACAACTTTTGGAAGCGTTGGTCGACAGAGTATTTACTCCACTTGCAAGAGCGGGAAAAGTGGAGGGATCCGTGCGAGAACTTTGCGGTAGGTCAGCTGGTGCTGGTGAAGGATGATCGGTACCCTCCATCAAAATGGCCATTGGGCAGGGTCGTTGAGGTGCACCCTGGTCCAGATAGTCTAGTGCGAGTCGTCACCATCAAAACAGCCACATCTTCTCTCCGACGACACGTTGCTCGTCTTTGCCCTCTGAGGTTGGAGGAGAAAGCGAAGTGAGCGGTTCTTTCGACCTTCTTAGGGCCTGATTCCTCCGTCGGACGAAGGCGGGCGGAATGTTCGGGTTATGTATGGCCATTTAGCGAGATTTTAATTTCGCACCGTAGCACGTCGATCGCTGCGGCGAGAGCGGGCGAGCGCATGCGCGCGCCGCCAGGGGCGTATCCTTTTCGCGCGGGATTGGGGCTCGCGAGCGCGTACCTGGCAGTTCTGACAGCTCCTCCCGAGGAACCGGTCGACTTTTGCATCTTGCAAATAAGTTGCGTCTACACTTCTAGTATTTGCGTGCGATTAAAGTCGTCACTCACGTCCTTTTCAGGACGGTCGACTCTAGTAGTAATTCCGTGCGTCGCGTATTGTGTGCGAATTACGAGCGGTGTGCTGTGTGTGTTTTCTTCGTGTGTTGGGACGTCGGCCACGTTCGAGTTTCCTCGGCGTGCCGATCTCCACCCGGCGATCGCTACCTACGCGGCAGGGCTGAAAAGGCCTGCCCGTGGTCCAGGATAGGTTCCCTCGAGACGTCGAGGCGTCCTGCGACCGAGGAAGGTGCATCCCACCCACGTGCGGCCAGGGCTTTACGTCGCGCCGTCCACGTTTCGTTCTGCGAGCAAGGTAGGAGAGCTCTCCAGCGTGCGAAAGGTACCTCGCGGCGAATTTAGCGTTTAGTCATAATTGCGTTTTTCTCTCTCTCTTTATTTGGTCTATCCTAGAGTCACTTTGTATTGTATAATTTCATTATTTCTTCAATAAAGCTATTCGCTTGTCCCGGCTTTTCTCTCTTCTCCGTGAGAGTTTTTACGCCGAGGCAAGTCGTCTCTTTCCCGCGCAATTCATTGTGTTTTTATTGCGTTTGATTTATTCACCTAACCTTCCCTCACTCATTCCACCATTTTAGTTTAAACATATATATAGAACTCAGTAGCTTTTCTTCAAATATACTGTTGAATATTAGATGTACACTCGATGGTAGTTAATTCTTGTGAAACGTTTTTGAATTGCTTTAATCAGATTGATAACTTCTAATCAGTTAAAAGCACGATTTCAAAAACGTTCCACAGGAATGTATTACCCTTGAGTATAAATGAATATATTTAATACAGCCAACATTCTATAAAAGTAGTAATAGTTTCTAGTACACAGGACCAGTTTTTAAATTATAGAATAAAATAGAAATAAATTTTCAATATCAAAAAATATTTTCAAACTCTGTTATTATTTGATGACAGTATTAAACATATTAACAGTAAAATAATATTAATTAAACTTTTTTTTTATTTACATTCATAATATAATGTAAATTTCAGGATTGTAATAATCATAACATTTATATTCTGTACTAAAATGTAATACATTCAGTTGTAAATTCAGTTGTCAATAATAGTATGATACTTTATTGATTGTAGCATCACTATGAGTTTCTCACCTGCGATTTTCATATCTAATATTTAAAAATCAACAAATTGCTCAGAATGCTCCAATGCATCTATTTTAAATACGGTTTTACTATTTAGTAAATAATTTTCAATTATAACAAACTTTAAAAGAGTATTTTAAAAGTAAACCTAATAGAGCAATATATAATAGAGATCTCATTTGAGATATTGCTGTCGAGCGAATTTTAGCCACAAAAATTGGGGTTTGGTACACTGTGTAGCGATACAGAGTTCTTTTGAAATGTTTATGTACTTATATACTTTTAAATAAAATTGGTGAAAGTATTAAATATTTACGAATAGAATACATAATTTCAGCATATTCAAACTTCTATGAGATAATAATTCTTAATTTTAAATTTGTAATCAAGTTAAATAAAACATAATATTGTTGTAAACAGAGAAAAAAACGCGCCCTTTTATTTACCTCATAGGTGGTGTTAAAAAAATAGATGTATAAATAATTCATTACCCATTTTGTTATTTAGATGAATGTCAAATTAATTGTATTGGTGGTAGGTGAGCGGAGAGAGCAGGGAAAACCCCCCTAGTATATAGAGAAACGTGGGCGAAGAAAAGAAAAACGGAACAGCACATAAAAGAAAAACACGTGGTGAGTCACAGAAAGAAAGAGGTTAGTAAAGAAAAAACAAGTTGTGAAAGGAGAAGATAAAAAAGAAAACGGGAAGATGTACGGAGATAGGAAGAAGGAAAGAGAGATGAGAGAGCTGAGAGAGGAGGTGAAAGGATGGAAGATGAAGGCGAGGTTCGAGAGAGAAAAAAAAGAAGCCCTGGAAAAGAAGATGCAGGATGTGAGAGAGGACGTGGAGTTATTAAAGGGAAAGATGAAAAGCATGCAGAAGGAGATAGACGAGATGAGAGATGGATTCGCAGGTAGGAAAAATAGAGTAAAGGCGTTAAAAGAAGGCAGGAGGTGAGAAGAAGGAGAAGAGGTCTAGAAAGAGGAGAAGAAAAAGTATTAAGAGAGAGGGCGGCTCGTTACAGGAAAGGAGAAAGCGGATGCAAGATGTGGGAGAGAGGACTGATCGTGCATTTAAACAACTGGACGGAGGAGGATTCAATTAAAGACTGGCTAGAGGACGTCGCGGGAGGAGTAGAATGGAAGATGGAGAATACTATGACAGAGGATACTTAAAAAAATAATTTTCAGAAGAAGAGACGACATAGAGGCAATATTGGAAAGATTATGTTGAAGCAGTGGCTGTCATTCGACGAGCAAAGAGCCAAGGCACTAATTATGAAAGAGAAAAGGAGAAGGGAAGAGGATGAGATCGAGGAGGGCAAGGTGTCGCAGAAAAAAGAATAGGTGGCCGAAATTGAAGGCGAACTGTATAGGTGGAACGGAAAGAAAGAAAGAATGGTAAAAAAAAAAAGAAAAAGAAAAAGGGATAGAAAGAAGAGAAGAGGGCAGATACAAGAAATGGAGGTTGGGAGAGTCAGAGGAGGAGAATGAAGATTGAGAAGCAAGGGCTGTGAAATAAAAGAAGAGAGAAGAGAAAGATTAAAACCACGCACACATAGCTAGGCAATAGAAGAGCACACACACGCACATACAGTTACAGTCACTCACACACATACCCGGACACGAAAACAGGAGAAGTAGAAACGCGTACAAATACACAAATACAGATAAACAGAAACAGAACCCTCAAACAAGACGACACTCTACACGACACAATGATAGGCTAGATAGTTGACACAAGATAATGGAAATATAGAGTTAAAAGATTGTGAACACTAAATCTGCATAATTGTTTATGCAGCTTCCAATCTACCTGGACCAAATCTTGAAAATGTTTTTAGTAGGAATGTATATTTTTATCATATGTATAGCTATCGATACCATTGAATAGTTTTTTATTTATAAAATACATCGAGTTTTGTGAAATAAATGTAAAAAAATCCGGACTGACGGCCGGATGGACAGACGTACATTCTTTAAGTTCTTTTATTGCTAAAAACTAATTGAAATTTGATTTTTTTTTCGGTAACTTAAATCATTTAAGTTCAAAGAATATTTCTACTGTAAAATGGATTTAATTCTTTTCTTATTACGAGTTTTGGAGAGTTTTTACAAAATGGACAAAGTATAAAATTTTAATATAGTGTAGATTTCGAGAGATTAATGGGGGCCAGATATAAGCAAACGTCATCTATATAATATACTAGATGAGTGTCTTGAAACAAAATCGAGATGTCGGATATTTTAATTAATTCCGTAATTGACATATCTGTTCCAATGTGTGGTAATCGAGTCAGCTACCGATTCTTTAGCAAGGGCTTCTAATTTTTCTATTTGTTCAGGTGTGACGAAGTGTGGGTGTACGACTCCTTGGGTCGCAAATATCACAGTGTCTGTTAGGATCTCCGTATCTAGTTCTTATTGTATCACGCTGTCTTCCAGTAAGCTTAGGGTTTCCGCGATTTCCTCCTATTTTTGTAGGTTTGCTTCATCAGCTATCAGCTCGTCCATGGCATTGTCCGGTTCTTCGGCTTTTCCATGTAGAATGCCGAATTCTGTGTGTTCGGTCCGGTCCGGTTCGCTAGTAATTTGGCTAGTTGTGTCGTATCGTTGGCTGTTATGCTGGATTTCTTCTTTAGATTCCTCATCTAGGATTCCAAATATCGTACGGTTAATTTTTCTCATTGCTGAAAACCAGCCTTGTTTGATTCTTGGTTTCTGTATCGTTTCGTGACCTTGCAGTAGCTCTTTTACTTTGTCAGCGTTTCTCGCTGTCTTCTCAATTTGCTGACATATCTTGGCCAGCTGCTGCTCGTACGGGCATGCTGTGTTCATTTGCGTACAGAACGTTTTTAATATACCTAAGCCTGCTAATAACTTGTCCTATCTAGAGGAAAATGTCTCAAGATTTATGTGTTGTATCATTTCCCATGATGTGCTGGAGGTTGCCAATGGGTTTAATTTCCCAATCAATAGTCCTGGATTATGGTTGATGACCTTTATGATGACTTCTCCATTGGTTTCCTTGGATGTTGCGCACCTGCAAGAGCGGTATCGTACAGTTGCATTCTAATGGCATGTAGTGACCTGATGGCCACTGTATTTGTGTTAAATTTGTATGTCCCCTCCCTACGATCTAGGTTGTTAATTTTTGCTCATCGATTTGTTGGAGAGGTTAGTTAAATAAATACTCTGAGGTTAATATAAAAATGTATATTTAGTACAACAGTAGTAGTCGGCAACAGCCTCGTTAAACACGTCCGTTCACATCGGAGTCTTGTAGTCGGGAGAGAGAGAGAGAGAGAGAGAGAGAGAGAGAGAGAGAGAGAGAGAGAGAGAGAGAGAGAGAGAGTACAGTATCGCATAGTCTGACTCCACAGAGCCGAGTAAACAGTATAGTATGCGCTTAGAGTATATACGCGAGGCATGCGCACTATGCTCGCGTTTGTTCGAGCTTGTATCGTTTCACGAAATCGTCGTCAACCAGTAGATGGCGTGACAAGTACCTTTTTGCTTCCTCCTAGAGGAAGCTTTGTAATAGTAAAATTTTGAGTTTCGTCAAAACTTCTAGAAAATACTTTTTGGTGTGTTAGAAGTTCAAATCACGTGTTTTTAGAAAATGTCCGTATGGATGTGTGTGTGTGTGTGTGTGGATGTGTGTGTATGTATACTGTAATATTTCTGGTATAAACTACTCGCTGAATGTCAATAAAATTTGACATGCATGTATATTTTTGGATTCTGAATTCGGGAAAAACATTTATTTTTTATTTTTCTAACTATTTTTTATTTTGTGGCCAATTTTTGATTTTTGGAAAACACTATTTTGCGTTTTTTTCAATCATCCTGTCGTTACAAACAATTCAGCTAATATGCATTTGAAATAGAATAAAATTACCTACTTTTCCCCGTTTGGTCCTCGGGATCGACCACTTTGTTCGGCAGATACAATGAAAAAGGTGATTTTTTTTAAAAATTCATATCTCTGAAACTAAACATCATAACCTCACGAAAAATCATGTCGATGGGTCACGTGTCAAACTATATCCCATTAAAATTTCAAGTGATTTGACTACTTATTTTTTCAGTAAAAAATCGTAAACTGGAAAAAAATAGTCTTTTTTGTGCCTCAATTACGGAAGTAAAAAGGTTTTATTGCACTTGAGATTTTGGGAAAAAGTAGATATTTTATGTGTCTTGGCTAAGTTCATTGCGCAGCTTTCAAACCCCTATGGTTCTTAAGATATCAAGGTTTCATTTTTTTTTTTTTAAATTTTTGATTCCTCATATCTCTAAAACAATGCAGTCAAATACTTCAAATTCATTTGCTGCTAAAATTTTAAACGATTTCGACGAGCGGTTCGCAAGTAAATAGCTAAAATGTAAAAACTGATTTTTCTTACATGAGTACTGCCAATCTCTTCTAAAAGGATACGCTAGTTTTATTATTGAAAGTTTATCAATATGATTATGTATAATTATAGAGGAATGGGAATGAGTCCTTGGGTTTTTGAAATAAGAAACACATCAATTTCGCGGAAAAACTAATCATGAAACAATAATTTGCTTAGGCGTAAAAACCCTCACGGTTTCGAGGGAAATGCCTGAGCAATCTATTAAGATAAATTATGCTTTATTTGTTGAGAAAATGATTATATAGAGATATACATATTGTCACGGATGTCTATGTGGTTGCCGCCGTGGCGCGACGATAGAACGTCTGCCTTTCAAGCCAGAGGATCTCGGTTCAAGCTCGGGGTCCGTCACTTAAATTAAAGAGCGCTCTCTTACTTAATTCGGGGTTTAACCCCTATAACAAGGTCGCAATTCGCATGTACTTGTGTGCTGTATATAAAGCCGAATCACCCTCTCTTCTGGATAGGTGTCAGTTCTAGTGATGGAGATGGTCCGTTGTGGCGATGCCCAGCACATCACAGGGTCTCGATGTCTTGGGAACAAGTCCAGCCCTCAATCCGTGAAAGCCTAAAGACGACTCCTCGAGTATTTCGTATAACACAAGCTAGTCTAATTAAAATTATAGATATTCACAAATAAAGGCTATCCGTTACACTAAGCCAGGCTGTAGATCACTATATCTAGTCGCTCTCGTGTGTCCTGACCGAATTCACACCACATAAAGTGCATACAAAATCGCAAGCAACCCATCGGAAAATCCTATGAGCCTCTTGCATGGTCGCCATTGTCTCGTGTATATTTTGTATGAGGTTCATAGGATTTTCCGAAGGGTCGCTTGCGATATTTGTAAAATGAGATGTTGAATTTCTTATAAAAATAGAATGTACATATCTTTACTGCATCTTGGCCAGTTACTTTTTGTTATGTTTAAATCATTTTGTCTATACCAAGTATTATTCAATGTTACCATATTTGTGTAATGCCCCGAATGAATGCATAAACCATGATGAAAGATTGCATTAGCAACTTTATATATTTTGTTATCTATATATAAATTTGTGTTAGAAACATTTTTAATTTTACATTCAGTCAGTTTTATTATATTTTTTGATACATTGATTCTAAATAATATTAATTGTAGAATAATAATTTTATTGCTAGTAATATTAACTCTCGTTTTATGTTGTAATTTAGTTTGACAATTACTACAATGATTGTCGTAAGTTTTAAAATTGTCTATATTATCATTAACGATTTCTTGTAATTCGAAAGTTTTTTTTATTAAAGGTATCGATAATGTGATTATAATATTATTGGTAATTTCTTGTCTAACATTTTTACAATTTGGGCACAATGTTGCAATAATAAGTTCATGTTCTATGATAAGTTTTAATAATTTAGATTTATTACAAAGATCCATGATAAATTCAGCTACATCTTGTTGCAAGGGTAATTCATATTTTTGGTTTATAATTTTCCTAAACCTTAATATATCAACATTGTTTTCTTCATATAGTGTCAAAATTTCTTCCAGTCTTCTTCTTGCAAATTGTAATTATATTCTCTGAATGTATTACAGTGTAATAAAGATTGAATGGTTGCATTGGCATAACATGATACATGATCGTTATTTGGTAAACCAACAATATTTAAAATGTTTTATTTTTTACTTTCTTATCTATCTAAGTGTATATATACATATTCAAATTTTACTCAAAATTATTAATTCATATCATTAACTTTAATTTTTTTTAACTTAATTGATTTTTT
>JAZHPH010001093.1:0-14136 GCA_037356405.1 Nasonia oneida | reverse complement strand
TTGAGAAACGAAGACTTTGTCAGCAGCGGTTGCGGATCTCTTCCATAGTAGGATTTTTGAAGATTAGCGTACATATCATAGAGAAGGGCAAACTGATTTTCAGCTATGTCGAGATTCATATTGTTATATGGATAATATTGTGAATTCAAGAAAAGATTCACATTACTCAACTCACAATGGTCAAATCGACTGGCGTTTGCAGTTCTCAATGATTTTCTCTTTGTTTGCAGTCCAAGAATCACAAAACGAGGTTTTTCCAATTGATTTGATGTTTTCACTGTCCAGACGTGTTTAGTAGTGCTTGGGAGAAGAGGATATTCAAATAACTCCCAAGAACGGAAACACATGGAGATAGGATTATCTTTACCAATGAAATTCAATAGCTGGATTTTTTGTTTATCAGATGCAACAACATATGGCATCAACCACTCTATCTTTGATACTTTTACTTCGTAATCTTCATAAGTAGTTACACCAGATGCTACAGTACCTTCCTGGATTATTACGTTCAAGTCGCTTCTCGATCTTGTGAGAATGAGCTCATGCTTCATATTAACTATAATCTTTTTATAGTCTTCTGCAAAACCCAAGATCATACTCAGTGGAATCGCAACGTCAAAATTGCCCTTGTCATCTACGACCGATTTGATATTGTCTTGAATACCAAGCCAGCCTGCATTCTCCAGCATATCATTCTGATTCAAATTAAATGAAATCAATCCTTTCATAACACTGCTCAGACCAACATTTTTACTTTTATCTATCTCCACAGCATTAATCTCATAACGAATTTCATCAAACAGATGACAAATGCCATTGTTGACAAATTTAGTTTTAGCAAGTGCTGCTGCTGATCCACCTTTTACTTGCAACTTTCCACATATATGGATAGAGCTGCGCGATGGTAAAAGACATAGATCTTGATGTTGGATAGAAATACGAATTTCATCACTGTTGTCAAAACTTAATGATGAGTATGGTTGATGTGCGTGTACTTAGTAATGAGCAAGAGACTCATCGAATACGACACCTGATCGAATGCTTAGAATTTCGTCCATTTTTCTGGAAACAGCAAAGAATTATACACGTGAATTTTTTCCACGAATTTTTAGTCCTAGACTTTTCAGAAACTGAATGCTCTTGCGTGTTAACGGTTTGAGTTTCTTCGGTCGACTGATGACTGGTTGCCATGATGACTGATTTATATATGATCCAGAATTGTAAACGATGCCCATTATACAGATTTGATGTGAAGTCTAATAGTGATTTCCTCTCCTCGAAAATTCACTAAATTTCCATCCTGATCGACAATTTAAATTTGTAGATGATCTATGCACTTGACACTGACCGGTAGATGTATACTGTGTGACGGAACTTCTATGATTTTATATCCCGGAGGCACTCTGGGAAAGAACTCATGGATTGTATGAACTTTCTTATTATTGATATAAGCACCTCCAGTAATATTGCACTCAACTCTGAGTGCATTGATTCTCAATATTTTCACTGGTAAATCAGAGCTGTGTTGAATGTTCTCTTCGAAAGTGCGAGGAGCAAAGCCAAGGAGACGGCCTATGGAATCGTGAGGTGTGAGATCTATCGGATGACTACAGAGAATTTCACTTCTGAGAGTATTGTTGTTAGCTTTCACCGAGAATTCGATTCCTTTGGATTTCAAATTTGCTTGTAAAAATTGATTAATAGCATCAATCTCATAACTGCCAGTAGGAATATTAATAATAATATCTCCGTTTAAATGCAGTTTATTATTTGAATAGTCAACATTGGGAATAGAGTTAAATGATAAAAGTTCAACTAAACCCAAGACAAAATTTTTATGCTGCGGTAGTTCAATCGAAGGAAAATATTGCGCTTCTAAGACAGATGAGTTTCCTGAGAGACTCAAAGTGAAGCTATCTTCCATGACTGATCGGAAGATAATGATTGTATTCGTCAGTGAGCACCTCTTTTATAGTCTCCCAGCTAAGAAAAAGAGACAAAGATGGCCACATATAAATGAGTCAAAATTTTGATATCTTTATAGTTGTATTTCACTTCTTTCACGTTAAACTCCAACATGAGATCTTTAGGAGGTTTAAGATCACCAAAACTATCAAAATAAATCACTTTAGGACCACGTTTGCGATAGCAAACCCAGTGAGTGCCTCTATTTTGAAAGTCGTCCAAGTTTACCACTGCTGTTTCATTATGCCATGGACCATCGGGTGGTAGATTATTTCTCATGAAAACACCTCTGAAATCTGAGATTTTCATCATATGAGCATATTTTTTTAGATCGTAGTCAGTCAGTGCACGATTTGGCAAAGTTAAATCGAAGTTGTTTTTTTCTACTGACTTGATGACCACGACCGATATGAGGTTTCATAAATAATCCCATTCCAGTTTTATAGGGCTTAAGATGTAGACCTTTGCCTAAAGCAATAGCTTCCATGGTCTTATTATGCCTCTTACTTTCTTCATGATTTTTCTGCGCAGCTTTAGCATCATTAACTGCTTTAGCTATTCCAGCAGTGCCTCCTGCTAGAGCACCGGTTGCACTTAGTCCTGCGAACAATGGAATGAGAAAAGGAAGAACTCCACCAATTTTTGATGGAAGCGTCAGAACACGTGGAATGATCAAGGCTGATTGAATAACCTTGCGAGAACTTTTACTTGTTGACATTGATTTTTTAGCCGCAGTCACTAACTTATTAAATTTCAGTCCCATTCGAGTTTTTCCTTTTAATTTCATAGCATTGCTAACAGCAAAAGCAAAAGCTGTTTCGCCAAGACTAGCATCCTTAGCTCTGACACGTTGCATAGCTTCCTCAGCAAGCATCTTGTCAGCAGCTTTACGATCTCCGTTTTTAACGGAGTAAGCTATGTCGTATTTTTTACAAGCCTGATTAAGCGGATTAATACCAGGATCTCCTCTTTTCATTCGCTTTTTCAATTTAGTTCCGGGACCGCAGTATTGATATCCAGGAAGATGCATTTCAACAGGTAAGTTATTGATAACTTTATCAAGCAATCCATAGCCTTTCGGCTGTTTCGGAGATTTGTGTATGATCATCTCTCTTCGAGTGTTGATTCACAACTGACGTTCATGGTATAAAACGAGCGTTTATATTTCGAGAGCTCAATGTTGAATCTGACTCTATTGTGTGAACATGGATTTTACCGAGCAGAACGTCAAACTCCCTGTCACGAATTTTGATTTTGGAAAAGAGAAGAGAAAGAAGCGTCATGAGGAATTACTGCCAGATAGTATACGAGCAGTATTCTGTGGTCCATAAAACTGTGGAAAAACAAATAGTTTATTGGCTTTAATTACACACCCCAATGGTCTTAGGTTTGAGAATTTGTATGTATACTCTAAATCCTTGAATCAGCCAAAGTATCAATTTCTCAAAAATGTCTTGGATCCGATTGAAGGAGTATCATATCTTCCGTTCAGTGAGCATGAATCTGTAGTATCTTCAGATGAAGCCCTTCCAAATTCAATAATGATTTTTGATGATGTGGCATGTGAGAAGCAGGATAACGTCAGAGCATTCTTCTGTATGGGGAGACATAAGAGTGTAGATAGCTTCTATCTATGTCAATCTTATGCTCATATAGGAAAACATCTCATTAGAGATAATGTCAATTTGTTAGTAATTTATCAACAAGATGATGTAAATCTTAAACATATCTATGAAGATCATGTGAATACTGATTTAACTTTCAACGAATTTCGGAATCTTTGTTCTGAATGTTGGAAGAATGATAAATATGGATTCATCGTTATTGACAAAGATAGACCGATGAATGAGGGTAGATACAGAAAAGGATTTGATTGTTTTGCAATAAAAAAGGAATTATGAGTCTCATACTTACAGTTCAGTTGTAGACATCGCCACGTCAGCATGTCAGACTTCACGAAAGAGAAGAATGTTCTTAGTGAGCTCTTGCGAGCTCGTGAGGCTATTAAGAAAAAATACACTTTATTAAAACAGGAGAAAGATGATTTTGAAAAAGTCATCGGTGACACTCTAAAACCAGTCATCACACCACTTGAGAAACTTGTTGAGATGAAAAGTGAAAGCCCACTACAGCAACCGTCCAATCACATTTTGGATCAAAACAACAGTAAAAAAATGAAAAAACGAATGAGAATCGATCGATCGAGTTTGCTCAACGATCAAAATAAGAACAATAAATCAAGTTTATTGGATTATACTGTTTATGATTATGATGATGATGATGATGATGATGATGATGCTTTTGACACAATAACCGATTCTACATTTAGATCTGCGAGTGGAAAAAATGAATCAGCTGAAGACTTTTTATCATTGCTAGATAAAAGCCGTAGAATGATTGATAATATATACGGAGTGCGAATGGTTGATGAAGTGTATATGATTGGTGATTCAGAAATTGAATTTGATGATAAATATGTCAAAGTCAGAAGTGAAAGTTATCCTAAAACGAGTGGACTAATGGAATTACTATTTAAAAAATATCCGGATGATCTTCTGAGCTCATCAGATCGTGCAAATTATCGCAAGATTCTGGAAGCAACAAATGCTCATCGGAAAAAATTCAGCAAAGATGAGTCTATACGAATGTCGAGAAGTAATAAATATAAGAATATTTTAGTACCAATGTTCCGCAGCACTCCACGTAAAAAGAACAGTAGCAGCGGAGGAGGACTCATACCTAAATATAAAATAGCTAAGAAAAGTTCTTCCATTGATCTCGTCTACCTGGATGATCCAAACGAGCTTACTGAGAGACTTCGACTATTGATTGCCGAACGATCAGCTGGAAATAATAATCACGACAATGAAATCCAGTCGATTATTGAGGAATTACGTGAAGCTGGGCATATATATTGACACACAACTTTCTTCTTTGCATTAGTACTACCATGAGTCTCGATGTGTTTGGAAGAAAACTTGAGGGCTCGCAAGTGAGTCGTAGTCCTCCAGGCATTGGTTTCAATTTTACACCGGACGGTGATTTTGATTTAGAAAACAAGCTACTTTGCAACCTAGGACCACCCAATCAGCCAAACGATGCAATCACCTTGCATTCACTGAAAGTTATTCTACAAACTGAAATAAATTATATAGCTGCTAAAATTTCTGGAATTGGTGAAGTTATAGAAGAATACAAGCAGCAAGTTGAAAAACATCAATTGGAAGTGGATGCAAAATTGCGTTATCTTTATAATACAACTCTTCGCAATTACTCTGGTGTTGATTATATAATTGAAGAAGTGAATAAACAATTAAAAGTTCGTATAGACGAATTTCCAGATGGATTTCCATCTACTGTAAACGAAGATGGAACGTCATAGAGTAGCTGAAGAGCTGCATAAGCCAGCACGTCGGCGATACAAGAGAAGAAAATATGACATACGTGGAATAGACGAGACTTGGCAAGCTGATCTTGTAGAAATGATACCATATTCTAAAGAAAACAAAGGTTTTCATTAGTTACTCACTGTCATAGATATATTTTCAAAGTATGCATGGGCCGTGCCAGTCAAGTCAAAGAGTGGTAATGATGTTACTACAGCTATGAAGTCAATACTGAAAGAAGGACGAGTACCGAAGAATCTACAAACTGACCAAGGAAAAGAATTTTACAATTCAATTTTTCAAAAACTTATGAAGAAGCACAATATACACTTCTACTCTTCACATAGTAATCTTCATGCAAGTATATGCGAACGATTCAATAGAACGTTAAAAAATGCAATGTGGACAGAATTCAGCAAACAAGGAAGCTATAAATGGTTGGATATTCTACCTAACTTGCTCAAAGCATATAATTCGAGAAAACATCGGACAACAGGAATCGAGCCTGAAAATGTTACACAGACAAATGAGCGAGAAGTCAAGAGACGTTTTCCAAATGAAAAGTCGCCAGTGAAAAAACGGAAATTTAAAGTAGGAGATAAAGTATGAATAAGTAGGATAAAAAATGTTTTTGAAAAAGGTTACACACCAAACTGGTCAACGGAAATTTTTACAATAACGCGAGTTGTAAAAACAGATCCAGTAACTTACCATCTCAAAGATTATTATGATAAATCCGTCTCTGGCGGCTTTTATGAAACGGTAATTCATAAAACTATGTATCCGGAAATTTATTTAGTAGAAAAAGTTTTAAAGAAAAGTGGTAAACGCGTATATATTAAATGGTTAGGATTTAGTGACAAGCATAATAATTGGATAGATAAAAATGAGATTGTATGAATTATTCAAGATTCAAATAAATAAGAAAGTAATTGTTATTATATTTAATAATGTATTTATTCATGTAAATTGCACACAAGTTTGAACAAATAAATAAATAGTATTTAACAATTATCAGTCTTTGTATTTCATTATTTTAGCATGTGGTGAACTTAAAAGAAGTTCCACCCTGATATGTTATAAATAAACTAAGTTTATTTGCTGTGTTAGAGAGATTATAGAAAAGTCCTTGATCTTTCAAGATTGCTGATGAGATCTTTTCTGGAAGAAATATTTGAAAGCTGTCATCGATCTCGGCCACGATCTTCGTGCCGAATCTCGTCTTTACTTCCTTAAGTCCATGGCTTTCTTCTTGGGCAAGAACTCGCGCTCAGCAATTTTGTGCAGATAGATCCATTCTGAAAAGTAAAAATATAAGAATTTGTGTTAGAGAAAATACTTTCTTTAAGAAGAAAAATAGTGAGAATCAGCTATGAACTTACTTGGAAATGTTAAGTGAGTCTTGGTTTCTTCTCCAAAGGCAGGTAATTTTCAAGCTCGACTGCTCGAATATGCTCTTCACCGTGCTGCGTCGTTTGATATAGCCCATTTCCCACCATGATGTCTGCCCCTTCCATCGCCTCTTGTAGAATATCCCTTCTATCGGAAGATGCCCCCTCCATCGATGGATTCCATTCGTGCATTAGCTCCTCACAAACATCGTATTCGATAATGATTTGTTCACCTGTATCGCCATAAAGTGACACCCCCACTCGTGCTGCACTGTTTTCATTGGTCACTTCGTTCCCTCTCTCCATTACTCTCTCGCTTTCTTCTTCAGTATTGGTCGCTTCATACCCCTTCTCCACTTCCATCTCCCCCACTCTTTCTTCTCTTGTATCAGCCATTTTTTCATCCCCCTCCATTTGAATTACAGCCAGCGCCATCTGTTCCTCAATAATTCGGTAATGACCCCAAGGCAAAGTGTCTGTGCTATGTGGTAATAAGTATCTTTTATCATCATGCGGACTTAGTGCTATTTTATTCTGTTTTTCAGTATGCACTACATGCAATTTAGAGCGAATGTTGCACTGCTCACGTTTAACAATAATTTGTTCTTCAAGACATTTTCGATAATCTTCGAACGTGATTGTTTTCTTCACAACACTCGATTTTATACCTTTGGCTTTCTTCACAGTCTTTTTGCTACGTAAACCAATAAATTCCGTCATAATCTTGCTACAGCATTCATCTTTCATTAATCCAGGCACTTTTTTATGGACACGCGGGATTCCAAATTGATTGTTCTCTTTGTAATCAGAAGTATCAAATTTGTGCAAGTCTTCTTTCATTATTTTATACATATCCACGTCAACGAATTCATATATTAGACTATCTGTGTCGGTGTAAAGGAGTTTACATTTGTCCCCAAGTCGACGCTTCATATATGAATAATGAAAATCGTATAACAATGTTTTAGACAAATCGAGAATGCTGAGACCAACGTATATTGGTTTTTTAATTGTAATACTCATTCTCTTTAGCTGTATAGCAACCAAATTTTCATCAAAGATAGCACAACTATGAAAATTTGGTTGAGCTATACGTGCTTCTGCTCCATATCGACCAGTGAATTTATTCACTAATCGCACATCAACGCGAGATCGTTCTCGCTCGATGCACTTACCATATACTGCATTAATTAATAACTTGTAGAAAAGCTTCTCAAACTCATTCTTGGCCTGCTTTCTCTTCTCTGTATTAAATTCAACATATGGTTTGAGCCAAGGCTTCTGCTCAAAACTCAGAATCCTATGCACTTTTTTTAGTCGAAGTCCATTATCTAATACCTGTTTTAACGCAAGATAATGAATGACATACCTTTTCTTATCGTTCAAAGTAGTCAACAGTTTCTTTTGCTTTGAGCCAGGGGGTGTACGATGCTCTGCACAAAAAGGCAAATCTTGATGATCATCATGTATTTCTTCAGGATACTCTAAATCTACTTCAGTAAAGTAGCCTGTATCAGTCTGGTGGTGCATTGAAAAAATTTGAATTCCTTTCATATTCAATCCATTTGAATTTTCCCACTGGTAAATACTGCACCATGGCCCATCCATAAAGATTATTAATATCAAAATATAAGAGTGTCTTCGTTTTCTGATTCTTATCGTATGATGGTCCCATGTACGGATTGTTCGCCTTAGCATACCGATTGCAACATTGACTTATTCCTCCTCGAATGCCTGCTTCAATAAACATCAGCATATCTATATCTGTAAGAAGCTCCAATTCCACTTTTGTCATTTTTAGAGCTGCTGAAAATGTGAGACCTGGAGTCGTGTAAAAGTGTGCAGGACATAAACTATACGCTTTCAAAGATGTCTCTCGAAAACTTTCGAAGACGTCAGCTAATAATAAAACATCTATTTTCAAGTACAAATCTGAATATTCACCCAAAGTTTTTATAGTAAACATATTCCATACTGTAACAGCATGGTGATAGTCTTCGTCAATAATATGAGAATCTGTTAGTTTATTGTAAAACTCATTCTTCTCTGGCAGTTTTGTAGTCATCAACTTGTCCAATCCATCTACGAAATCATATGGAAATATACCTTTTCGTCTCAGAAGATTGATTTGCTCATCTGTAAATCCATCAGTTTTGAACTCATTTACTGCTATCGGCACGGTTTCCAAATATGATGCAAGCTTTTCCAACGATGATGGTAAAAAACGCCATGAATCTATAAATCTAAAACTGATGTCACAGTCATCTATATACTTCGTAAATGAAATATATTTTTCTTTGTTGTGAGGTATCAGAGATATTCGTCCACTCATTATTGTAGAAGTAGCAATCTCTTTCAAAATGAAGTGTGTGTCATAATTGAGGTTATGAAAGATAACCGGCACAAACCTCGAATCCTTGTAATTTAAACTGCATGAATTGTGAGCTGCACCTCTAAAATTAAATAGAAAAAAATGTCTTACATGATGTACACCATTAAAGTCAAATATTTGTATACATTAAAAGCTAACGTACCGTCCTGTTAGATGACGATGGTCTCGTACTGTGAGTTCTTCACTTTTGATAGGCTTTCGGCATATATGGCAAACAGTTGACCTCCGAAAAGGTAATTCTTCTAGATCTGTAAGTCTCATTGGTTTTGGTTTTTTGTAGAGTAGATCAATATTTTCACTAATTCCTTTCAGTTCTCGAACAAACCATTTTGCCGGTGTCTCTTCGTCTTCATTTTTTTGTCTGTATGATTTATAAACAGATAAACTGTCATCAAAGCTGCACTTTATATAATAGCCTATGCTATATGCTTCATGAAGCTGAAAAGCATTTTCATTTTCAGTAGGCTTTAACAAGCATTCAAAATCTGCATAAATAACAAAAGGAACTTTTTCACTTTTATTATAATCTTCAAATTTAAGAATGTTATTCTTAAAGTCGGGAAAATTAATTCGACATTTATTTAAATTTTTGCAATCATTTTCGTGCATTTCCAGCCTTTCTTCACAGTAAAAAATTTGTAAACACCTTTCGCAGTGGTATGATTTTACATGAGATTTGCCTAATTGAGAGCTTAAAAGTCGAGACAGATACTTAATCCAAACGTAGTGGTATTTAGGCAAGCTTCCGCCAACATCATGATTATTTTCTTCATTTTCATCTATGTAAAAATCTTGAATGAGGAGTAGATTAACATGTTTTTCTTTCTTTTCTTTTGTAATATGGCATGGCGATACTTCAAACTTTGCATTATACTTTTTTAACATGTATACATTTACTGAAATATCATTTAATTTTTCTAATTTTGGAACATCTTTAAGTTTGACTGGAAATTCTATATCACTAAAGTTCAGCTCCTTCTCATACAAATGATATTGATTAACTCTATTGGGATTAGTTTCACTGGGATGCAATGCTGAAAGTATAGCATACTTGAAACACCGATTATCATTATTACGAATATTAACACATGCCTTTTTCTTTTCTATAAACTTTGGAAGTGGAATGAAGGAACTCCCCTTGATTGGAGAATATTTTTTCATATTGATACACAAACTGATAATACTCGTCAGGGTCCAGCCAGAATCTTTGTCCTGGAATTCTTCAAGCTGGGTGAGAATAGGTTCTTTGATATGATCCTTAAACAATTCTTCCAAATTCGTTGACATGAATGCTGTAACACTTTCACTTGTAAAATATTTAATGTCAGTCGTTCCCTCACCACTTTTCTGCATAGAAAATTCTGCTATAAAGTCAGAATTTATTTTTACAGCTTTATATTCCTTCAAGCAATCTGCTACTTTAACCTTGAAGAGCTTTTGCGCATCGTTAAAAAAACTTAGGATGTCTACATGCTTTATGTTTACAACTACACCTGTTCTAATTCGATTTTGAAACGCTGATTCTACATCTCGTCACTCAACTCTAGCTTTAGTTTCTTCCGATTGTAGACCGCTTCCTTGCTGAAGATGTTGTTCGAGTTGAACTTGCACACATGAAAGATGTGTCATACAAGTTTGATATTTCTGCTTTTTTCCTCTTGCAAGATTAGCTTTGTTGATTTTTTCGTTCAATTCCTTTATTGTGGAATTGCACATGTCCATCCAAAAATGAATATCATTATTGCTCATTTCATGTATATTTCGCAAAGTATCACGCACTACTTCAACAAGGCGTTCAAAAAGTTGAAATGAAGCCATATTTACTTTTTCACGTATCACTCACAAAACAGAATTGTATAAAGAACTAGTTTCATGTACTGTTGTAGACGAAGTCTGCTCCTCACAGTAAAATTTCTTGCTATATATAGACGAGACCACGAAAGAAAAGGAGGAAAATTTTAGAAACTACCAATGAATAAGGAAGTTTGACAAGGAGAAGGGATATTGTCTTGGGAAGGGATGGGTTTTCTATCTTTGCTCCAATGAGAAGTGGTCATCTTCGACATTGAAAAGCTGAGTAGTAAGTCATGACGAGGAGAAGGGATATTTTCTTGGGAGGGGATGAATTTTCTATTTTTAGACCAATGAGGTCTATGCTTCTTTTTGACAACCAATTGTGTGACAACCAAGGTGGAGTTTCTTCTTATATAAGCAGGATGACAAAATTCATCTGTTCATTTACAATAAATTCGTCTTATAGAA
Organism: Nasonia oneida; assembly: GCA_037356405.1. Classification (NCBI taxonomy): domain Eukaryota; kingdom Metazoa; phylum Arthropoda; class Insecta; order Hymenoptera; family Pteromalidae; genus Nasonia; species Nasonia oneida. The sequence continues at coordinate 2,740 of JAZHPH010001093.1, read as the reverse complement.
CTAACTCTACGAAGCTGCAAGATGACTGCAATGTGTGAATACAAAAAGATGTTTCAAAATACCATACTGAAATATCCGGAAGAAAATGTTTATATTGTTGACATACAAGTATTTCACAGAATTGCTGCGGATACTTTCATTTTCGAAGACGAAGTTGATAATTATTGAAATGTACTATGAAAAAAATTATTGAATAAAATGATTTTTTTTTAGAAAAATTAAAATTTTGTACACAGTTGTTATTTTTTATTATAAAAAAATATGAAAACTTTTATTATTAATTTGAAAAGGGATTGAAATTTGTCATCACCTCTTATTCACACATAGTCAATTTATTTGATTAGTTTATTTATTTACTTAGACTAAAACGAAGACAAAGAGCAGAGTAATTCAATTTAAAAATAATACCTAAATTTTCTTAAATATTTTACAATTTTTTCAACTTTTCTGAAAATTTCGTAGACCTATCGTTAAATAAATCTTTGAATTTGGGAAAACTCCCGCCAGTGTCCGTCGCAGGTTAACCGGAGCTGACGCACATGCGCAGCAGCTTCAGTTAACCATCAGTCAGCGCTGGCGGGAATTTTCCAGAATTCAAAGTTTTAATTAATAGTGAGGTGTTCACAGTTCTTTAAATTTATTTTTTTTTATAATTTTTGTAAATTTTATTTACGTTTACATGATCTATTATTATCTCATCATCTATAATCCTCGGTAAATTGCGTTGTTGTTGCTGTGGTCGCTGTTGCTGTTGTTGCTGCGACTGTGGTTGTAGTTGCGGTTGTTGCTGCTGCTGTTGTTGCTGTTGCTGCTGCTGTTGACTGTCTGTCCTTTTCAATTGTAAAATACCACGTCTCGGTACTGGTCTCGTAACCTCTGAAAAAATTAAACGAACAAAAAAATTAATTTATTGTATAAAAAATAATACAAAATAAAACTAATTTACAGTTAAAGCATTTTTACCTGAAGTCATTGTAGATGTTCCTGGTTTTGGTGACGTCTCTCTCTCCTGCCTTCTTCTTCTTCTGCTCGTTGCCTTCTTGTTCTGTAAAAATAAGAAATCAAATTGACATTATTATTTTATTTAAAATAAAGTTATATCATTTTTTAGAATAAATTAAATATTTGTACCATTTGCTTTTCTCTTCATATTCGAGGATGTAATTTTAGGAATCCGTTTGAGATCGCGTATACTTTTAACGGATTTGCAGGATGCGCAACTGGATGATGTTCCACTTGAACTGGAGCTCGAACTCGAGCTGGAGCTCGAGCTCGAGCGAGACCGTCTTCTTCGGGTCGCCGAGGATTGCCGAGGCTGCTCAGCCGTCGGTGATCGCTGGGGCTGCTCAGCCAATGGGGATCGTCCAGACGAGTTAGCAGCTGGGTATCGCTGCGGCGAGGCGGGACAGCTGTCGGCGATCGATGCGGCGGGTCAGCCACTGGGGATCGTTGAGACAGGTCAGTCGCCGGAGATCGACAAGGCGGGACAGCTGTCGGCGATCGATGCGGCGGGTCAGCCACTGGGGATCGTCGAGGCGGGTCAGCTGCCGGCGATCGTCGAGGCGGGTCAGCTGTCGGCGATCGTCGAGGCGGGTCAGCTGTCGGCGATCGTCGCGGCGCCAATTGTTGCCAAGCAGCATTCGGTGGTTGCGGCACTGCAACATTAAAAAAATTCAAAAAAATTAATTAAAAACTTAAAAAATTCGTGACTTTAAAGTGGAGTAATAAGAAAATTAACTTACATGTTTCTACTATGTCCATGGCCCAGGACACGTAGTCTAGCATCGTCAGGAGAGTCGGTGCGTTGGCGATCAGCCAACGTATACGCTCCTGAGCATCCTGTAGACTTCGTCGGCTCCGAGAAGGCTATATTGATGAACTTTTCTTCGAAGACATTTTCTTGACAGCTTGCAAGAAAATCTGTGACTGACTCCGGTGTATCTTGAGGGGTTATTTATACTCGAAAACAGGAGCACACTTTTCATTATTTTGCCGAAATCCTCTGATTTGCTGAGCTTCTTTTCCCACTACTTTCCTGAAAAGTCCTCTAATTGGAGAAAAATTTTCCTCCCTTAATTTCAAAAACACCTCCCTTGACCATGCTCCTCCCCGTCAAATAAAAATTTCACTTGCCTTCGTGAGATAATCTATGGGCACTTTTGCAGACCTTTTCCAAAAAATAATTGATTTTCACCGTGGGTAGCGAAACAAAAAGAAAGGTCCTGCCAGCGGGTATAGTTTCTAGATTCCGGCGGCCCTCTTCGGTCACTCGTCAAACGCTAAAAGCCTTTACAACGTTCATCTCTGCAGGTATCTGCGACACTCATGCATTTTTGCCCACTGCTAGCGAAACAAAAAAAAGGGAGGGGTATCTTCATAAAACTTATCGGTGCCTCTGCATCTTTTTGGGGGATTTCGTACAGGCCTCTAGGAAACTCATCAAAGTCTGTACGACGTGTTAATCTCCGTGCTCTCTGCAGGTAGCGCAACAAATCGGTCTTGGTGCATGCCTCTAGGTTACTTGTCAATCACTATAAGTATTGTTTGTCGTTCTCTAGTCCTATCAGCTCATGTTCATCTTCGGGCACTCTGCAGGCCTATCGGTCTGACAAGGAAAGGTACCCAACCCGAACTCACTGATTTTGATGATTTTCATATATGTTGTAGAACATAAAAAAATAAGAGACACGTATTTTTTTTTATCGGCTAATTTTCACTTTTAAGGGGTAAAAACCTCCCC
>JAZHPH010001092.1:0-12331 GCA_037356405.1 Nasonia oneida | reverse complement strand
GAATTACTAAAAGCTCTTGTCCCGTTAACCGTCAAGACAGTTGGCGTGTATGCTGCGGATAGAATTCCAAACGTTTTGGAATACCCCGCGGCCATCATAGCTAATACAGATGATCACACGAAGAAAGGAACACATTGGATTGCTATCTACATAGACTCAAACGGTTATGGAACATACTTTGACAGTTACGGACTACCACCAATGTCCGAACATCATCTTAAACGACTCAAAAGAAATTGCAAGCAGTATCAGTGGAATAAAAAAAAGTTGCAAAGTTTTGATTCACAGGTGTGTGGCCAGTATTGTGTTATGTTCCTTTACCATATGGTTAGGCTACCTAACTTACGCGCGTTTTGTCATAAGTTCACGCGAGATTCACGAAAAAATGATGCTGTAGTTGTATCGTTCTATAAAAAGCTGTTACGAAATAATAATCATCGTGTACGCTCGAAAGATGTTAGGAGGTTTGGAAGTGAAGCCTCGCGCGGCTCAGGATTTTGTAATCAAACATGTACTTCGAGAATGTATGTAAAGTAATAATAATAATTGTCAGATATCATGTAGTAAAAAATATGAATAAAGTGTAATCTTTCATAATATAAAAAATGTTTTCATTTATAGAGCCTTACTCATTCCTTTAATTCCATACTGTAGTACTATGATATATTTTGTCCTGTTGCATCACACCTCGCTGTATAGTTCTTAGTACATATACATCGGCATTTATTAACGGTTATAATACTAGCATCCGGTGATATTTACTGTTTAGTTTTATATTCCATTTCAATCTTTATCTGTAAGAGAAAGAGAAGCTGATAAAATTGACGGTTGTAGTAGTAGTAGAGTAAACATCCTGTTCTTAAAAACTCGGAGAAATGTAATCGTAGCCTTTGACGGTTAACGAATATGATACTTCCTTTGTGAAGTTCTGAGAATACACGCGCAGAAAATCTCTCCCCACTGCATTCGATCATTTTACTTTGAGGTAGTGGGGGGTAAAATGTATAAAAGAGCTTGAAGAGTGAGGAGCTCCATCAGTTCTTTCGTGAAAGTTTGAGAGATTGTTTGCTAAGTGTAACTCTGTATATTGTGCCTCTTGTTTTTCGTACCATGGCCCAATCAAGTGTCAGTGATCCATCTCGTGTGCAGAACGTTCTGCCAAATATGCTGCTCTCCACGTCCTACGTCATTAATAAGTCAAACTCGAAACGCGTTACTCTTGGTTTAGAAAGTTACCAGGGAAGCTATCGACCAGTGGTGAAACTCTCAACATCTACAACATGTTTTAAATCCGTCAAATTTGATGCATCTGGCTGGAAGGTCTTCAAGAATTACTTTGATCTTATAAATTGCTATTTCCAAGATGCGTACAGATTCCAAAGTGAATACGCTCGACCAACGAAGGTGTACATGGACAATCATGATCTGATGTTTACTTCTTCATACAATACCAAATCCATATTGATAGAAGAAAGACCTGTCGGAACATCCATCTTTCCAAATCTTTTGATTGACGAAGAAAACGATGATGTACTGCATACAGTCAGTGCTTCCCATTTCAATGACTACACTGGTGGTGGTGGTGCTGCTGCTGCTGCCGCTACTGTTACTGATGGTGAGAATCTACGTCATCAACCGCCACGAGCAAAGAAACAAAAAACAGTTTATCATCAACCATCGATATGCATGCAGCAAGTCACTTTTGACGGGTTAAAAATTGTCTCACAGTGTATTGACGAACGTATGAGTAAACTTGAAGAGTGTGTTAATAAAGTGAATGAAATTGTTTCTCATATTGAGAAGTTTATAATTGACTGTATTAAAAACGATGGTATTGAGAAAGACCCTAATTCTATACTAAAGACGTATGAGATGTTTCAACAATATTATACTTTATACACTGAAAATATTAAAATTATAATTCACGACAAGTTTAAAGATACTATTGAGGAAATAATTTTAAATATAATCTTATGTGAAATAGCTGCTTTTCAATTGTTTGATATATATAAAAATACTGCCATAATTAAAGTATAAATATACATGTTATTTTTTGTCATTACGCTTTGTACATATCTTCCTATCTTGTAATAAACCAGAAAATATTAAAATATTCACTTTTTTGTGACATCATCTAAACCTCCCACCCTACTGCCACTCCTTACGACTCTCTATAAATATTAACTGTGCATAAGTATGTTCTCATTGCTTCGCGTACACTTGACGAGTCATAATCGTAATATAGACAAACACAATATGGAGAAAAAGAAGAAAGAAGGTTCAGGTCGAGAGGAAGTGAAATATAAACCGGCTTCTGGATTCCAAAAGTATCTACCTCAATATTCTTCCAATACTGGATCATTCCCGAAAAAAGAAGGGTACAGGAGTTATTGTCCTGACAAGGAAGCAAATAAAGATTCCAAATATCAAGGACACAACAACACTGATCGGGGATAGCAACAATAAAGTCTTATTCTAAGACTTTTATTTATCAATTAAAATCGGTCCTTTTTAGGGCCACAATATTTCTATAAACGTACTACAAACTCATCATACATAAAAATCTCATTATCTTATGACGTCATAAGAGGTGTACATGACGTCAGTAACAATCCATATTTATCTTAATTGTTTACAAGATAAATGCTTAAGACGTTGGCGATACCTTATCTTTATTACCTGTTTTCATAATAAAAAATAGTATCATCATGGATTATTATTGCGGTAAAGATAGCTTCTTTGTTTATGTAAACATGATATCTTAATTACACACGTATAAACAAGATATACTTATCTTAATTAATTGTTTATAAACATGATACCTTATCTTATCTTTATTACTTGTAAAGTACCGTCATTGTTTATTATTGTGATAAAGATATCTTCTTTGTTTATGTAAACATGATATCTTTATCTTAATTACATGTGTATAAACATGATACCCTTATCTTAATTACCTGTTTAGAAACATGACACCTTATCTTTATGACTTGTTTACATACATGATAAGATAAAGATGCGCCAGTGATGACGTCATTTGTTATGTCTCCCCATACCGGCTTACTTACTATCGTTTTTTTTTTTAAATTCTAATTTACTTATATGCCCTGATAATGGCATGTTATTCCAAAGTTGCAAGCGGCTTTCGTTGACAAGTGCGGGTGGTGTATTTCATGGTGTAATTTTCTAACCTGCATTGCAGTGAGCCTATATGTAGCTAACACATCAATACATAATTGAAAAAAATAAACATATCTTTTTCCGTGTTGCTAAATAGTTTACATTCCCCGATGATGATAATGTTGCAGACGATTTTTTTTTGTTTTTACACGCGTAATATTCTAACCATTGCAGAGCGCCTACACGTACAGCTTATTTTGAGGTCATTAAAAATTAAGATGAAAATTAAACAATAAAACAAGCTAATGTATGCGTGTATATATTGCGAATAAAATTATTTAATCTTAGTACTCTCAAGTGAATATAGTGTATATGTTATAACGCCTATTATACACCTATTACACCTATTATACACTGACAACCGAAATTCGTGTTATGGAAATGAAAAGTGCGATAATGAAAAATAGATGACCAACTTTCAATGTGCTTTATTACATTAAATAAATGATGATTTAAGAAAATTCTTTTTTTACGTAAAAAATAAGTTTTCAAATTGATGCCAACAACCACATGAAATGCTACTGTAGCATTTATAAAATAGCGTTCAAAAAATAAAGTTTAAAAATCACGATTTCAAAGAATATAGGGCACGGTGCTTCCCGAAGGCTTCGTATATAGTTCGCACTTTATACTGTGTAGACTTTTCGCGCCTGCAGAAGTGAACTTATAAATTTAAGCTACTAATAGTGCAAACTACTTTAGAATAAGTAGCTGCACCTATACGGCGACTTATTTTGAATATCAAAAATTTTGCAGAAAATATACATACCACTTCAAAGATTGGACTGCATATTTTGGTACAGATATTTTATAAGGACAATGAGCGTGCATTGTACAAAATACTTACATTTCCGATATATAAGCTCTGATTTTACATAATCCAAGTCCAAGAACCCACGGGTATTGCTGCCAAAAAACACTTAACTCATTTGGTAACCCTAAAAGACAATAGAAAAATAATATATATATATATATATATATATATTCCACGTCAACTCGTAGAAATTTTTTTCAAATCTTGAAAAAAAATTTTGTTGTTCAGTTCCCCCCCCCCCCCCCTAAAAAGCAGAAAAATTGTTTAGACCTTTAAGTACCTCTAGTGTAAAGTTATAACCATATCAACAATTGGATTTTCAAATTTTTTTGTTTTAATTACTAACTTTATTAGCTTTTTAAATTAATCACGAAATTAGTCACGCTAGGGTTAAGCTAAGATCAACAGGTTATGGGCCCAGCACGCTTCCACTTCGCTACTTGAGGCTTTCTTGAACCTGTGCGTGTACTTGGTGAGAATATTTCGCGAGTGAAGTGCTGGAAAAATAAGGATTTACCGTTTCAGTGAAAAAGTTCGACTACCAAAGCTCGATGCTTTGCATTCGTTTTTCGACGTGCAACACTCGACATGTACAGCCAAGGACAAAGCCACGGAGGGATAATTCAGCTCAAGTGCGATATCAGATCTACGCAAAGAGGTGTCTACACAAATGTCTAAGACAAGGGGTAAGTCATAGTTCCCTTGACAAAGTGCGCGAGTGAAAATTGTCGAGAAGACGGCGCGAAAAAAGCGTAAAATCCGTGTCAAGGCGCGTAAGGCGGGCGATTCTAGGAATCTGTCAAAAGCCGGCAACGTGTTTGAACGTGCCTGTGCGCGCGTCAACACAACAAAATGGCGGCACCCGGCAATGTCGAAAAGAAAAGACGTTGGTGCGGTCGAGCGCGAGCGCCATCCTACTCTCATTGTCAGTGCACATGAGAGTGACGGGACAAGTTAGTTACTCGTACGCGCAAACCATGGCACTAGTTTCGTAAATCGGAGCTTGACTGCGTATACGTTTATGGATACAAATGCTCGATGATGCAATGGTGCTAATTAAAGATACTAGCTCGATTTTAGATTGAAAATCTATTCACGAACAAAGTCTTTAAATATGTTGCGGCACATTGATCGAATCGTGAAGCAGAAATGTTCATTAAAAAAATTATATTCAAGTTTGACTAACCTTTTTTAAAATTGCAATTTTAAGTCTGATAAAAAATTATTATAAAACAGTTAACTAATTAGTTCGAATTTAACAGATGAAAAAAACCTGCAGTTGTTTCTGCTACTCCAGGACCAGGAGATAGGAATTTTAGAAACAGATCCCGATATCTCCTTTTATCCAGAAATGGATGATGATGGTGGAGACATCTATATAATGAGGTCAAGTGATAAAAAATACGAGTTAGGTAAAGCTTACATTTTCTACATAAGTTTGAAAAATTTAAACTTGTTTTTCCACAACAACAAAATATGTACACATTAAATTTTAATAGCATGCTGTTTAGTTCTAAAACAGTACGTCCCCCAACGTGGAAGAAAGGGTTAAAAATCAACCGATTAGATTTCTGGCGGACTCTGGTACTACGAAGCCCATGACTAACTAAATTAATTTTCAAAACGTTTGATAATACTAAAAAGCTTGCTATTCAATGTGCAAATGACAATGATTCAGCAATTATAAAATCGGAGGGATTAAGTAACATCTCTGGTTATACAAAAAATGATGATTTTTTAAGCTTGAACAATGTAATATATGCTAATTCATTGTCGGAAAATTTGCTATCGTTAAGGAAGTTCGTTGATAAGGGTTTAGGCATCTACTTGGACAACAAAAGAGTCGATATCTTTGATCTAGTGTTAAAGACGATTTTTGTTTCTGGCTCATATGAGCAACCTTATTGGGTAATAGAGTTACAGACAAGTAACTCCGGTGAAAAAGAAAATAATAATGTAAATAAGGTTGTTGTATATAATTTTTGCGCCCAATAAGAAGAATAAATCTGCAGTTAAAGAGATAACTCGTGAACAAAACAAGCTCGAAAGTACTGAGATTAATAAAAGTAATAAGCTCGATAAACCAATACAAATTGACACTGAATTAAACGTAAAAGTAAACTCAGATAGCAACGAGCTATGCTCTAGCTATTCAAATTTCGAGAAACACTGAAAGATAAAAGATAAAAGATAAGTAACTTAAATGAATCAATTGCTTTAGAAAGTAAAGATTGTGAATCTAATATCAGTAAAATCAATAACTTTTTTCACATTAATAAAGATATGCTATGGCATGCCAGATTGGGACATGCTTTATTGAAAAAATTAAAAGAATTTCAAAGAAAGTTTCCGAATATGAAAAACTTCAAGGAAATTAAGTTCGATGATTCTGTGCTTGATTGCGAAGTTTTTATTGTGTCAAAATTCAATAAGCTACCTTTCAGTTTGACTAGACAGAGAGCGACTAATTCTCTGCAAATTGTTTACGCAAACACAATGTGATCGATCAGTCTGGAAACTCATTTAAAGAAATACAGATTTATATCTTTATTTATCGATGAATATTCACGACTTGCGATGGCGTATCCAATGTAGTACAAGAATGAAACGAATCACTACCTTGAATCTTTCATTAATGCTCGAGAAATTTATTAGGATCTGACGGTAAGTTCTGTTACCTTAGATGCGACGAAGGTACAGAATTTACAGGAGGGTTTACACAATAAGTTCCCAATAAGTTTAAAGCAGAGCTACAGTTGGCTAGCCCACGCATCAACCCAAGAATATGTGGGACCTTGCCCTGAATGCAGCCGTCTATTTCTATAAAAGAACGCCTCACAGTTAAAATGAAATGATATCACCCTTGAAAATGTTCAAACCAGATTTTAAACTCAACCTGGAACAACAAAAGCGTTTTGGTTGTATAACTTATATCAAGGCACAAAGGAAGACAGGACCTTAGTTTGATCAGCTGTGAAAACGAGTAGTATTAATTGGTTATGAACCAACTGGATATTTATTATTGAAACCAGAAGAAGGAAAATACTATGAGAGTAGGTATGTTCGATTCAATGAAAAGCTTGTATTTAGAGATGCTGAAGTAGCCAAATTACTCTTAAACTATTATTTAGTATATTAATGTTTGTTTGCGTTATTTCAGACGCCAAACCGTAATGCTGGATGACTCAGTTGAAATCTGCTCAGAAGACAGTGTTGAGTATAAGCAAGCAGACTTCGGCCCGCCAAAGACGCTATGCGCTTACGACATGATGGGGCTGCTCTCTTACCTCTCCACGTCTCTCTACGGCAAGATCCGACGTCGCGGCTGCAGCGGCGGCGCTTACTTCTCTCTGAATTCTCGTGTAAGAGACACGCGTTCACTCCTTTGCATTGTATAATATAATGTTCTGTAAGCTCTATATCTAAAATAAAACTACGTTGTATTATTCTGTTGGAAGGTAAGCTTGACATTAAATAAAGTGAAGTTTTCTATAAACCGTATTCACGTTATTTCCATGTCTCGCTAGGGTTAAGCTAAGCTCAACATTAAGGCATTATGAATTTGTATATTGTTTCCTTCTTAAGAAAGCTTTGTAATAGTGATTTTTGGAGTTTGTCTAAAAACATGTTGGAACTGTGTTTGAAAGTATTTTAAGTCGAAAAATAGTGTTTTTGGAACATGTCTGTATAGATGTATGTGTGAATGTGTATGTGTGTGCGCATGCGCATTGAAATCATTTGTTGCAAGGTGGGTACGCCAAGAGATCGTATGATTTTCTCTTTTTCATCTAATCTTGAACAACAGGGCAGGCTAACGGGCATAAGACCTACACTGAGAAAAAAATAAAGTTGGGACTACCGGAGAGTCCGGTAACCACAACCGAAGTTGCTCAAGTAAGCATTGTCAACTAGCCCTAACCGGAGAAAGTCCAGTAGCCAGTACCGGACAAAATCCATAGGCCAGAGTAGATGAATTTTCGAACTCGTGCTACCGCATCTACATTATTCGTAAACTAGAAAATTATGAATAATAGATAATATGATTGATTAATGCAGTATAACCAGAAGTAAAATGCTATTTACGAGCAAGACAGCGTAGGTACATTTAGAGGTTATGTTGGATTCCGGCTCTGGCTACCAGACTCTCCGGTTGTGGCTACCGAAGACTCTTCGGTTAGTGCTACTTTGAGCTATCAAGTAACCCTAACATTATTTTGCTTCCTCCTAAAGGAAGCTTTGTAATAGTAAAATTTTGAGTTTCGTCAAAACTTCTAGAAAATACGTTTTGGTGTGTAAGAAGTTCAAATCAAGTGTTTTTAGAAAATATCCGTATGGATGTATCTGTGTGTTTTTTTTTCTCTTTCGGAGAAGAGGTGTTAGGGAAAATCTTAGAAAGACCATAGCGTGACTTTGTTTGTGGGGTCGTCGAAACAGCCCCATCCGCAATGTCAGCCGTGTGTCGGATTGACACCGACTAAATCCATCCTTTTTACGGCCAGATGAAAAACACCCAACCGTACCAAGAAATGCCCTCTTTGCCTTTATCGACCCTCGGTAAAGGCGTACCTAGCTCCATCTGTGCCCTTGTTCCCCGCGGTACGACCGTCGAGTAGCGCTTTGCGGGGGGGGGGGGGGGGGGTGAAAGGCTCGTCCGGGCGTCTGCTTCTTTCCGCATCATCTGGTCGTCTGCTTCGTGCGGCATCCTCCGGCTATCCTCTGGACAGCCTTAACCCCGACACGGCTCAGTGACCTTTGTCTAGCTACATTTTTATTCCGCTGTTTCGCCTTGTCTTTGCCTTCTTTTCTTTTCGTCATTTCTAACCTTCGTGTACTTACGTAGTACTTACGTATAGTACTTACGTAGTTGTTTACTGCGTTCCAACCATCCTCTGACGTGAACATAGTTGTCATCATTGACTCAGGTGTCACTCTGGTCTGGAGATAACACTTAAGTTCTTCTCGCTCCATTTGGTTTTGCGAACAGTCACAGAGAACATGCTCCGCATCTTCGTTAGCGTCCAAACAAGCTGGGCAGTTCGGACTGTCGTCTAATTTAAATCGGTGAAGATAAGCCCGGAAGCATTCGTGCCCGGTTAAGAACTGTGTGAGGTAGTAGTTGACCTCCCCATGTTCTCTTCCAGTCCAATCCTCTATTTTTCGTATAAGGCGATGTGTCCATCGCCTTTTGTCACTAACATCCCGTCTTGTTTGCACATTCGGTCATTGTCTTTTATCTTGCTGCATCCCAGATCTCCTTCTGAGTTTTGTCACTTGTTCTTCTTTTAGTTTGGAATACTTCCTAACTTCTCGTCTCCAATAGGTCAATCGGCGGCATACCAGCAATAATGTACATCGTATTGTCCGATACTGTACGGTAAGCGGAAGCCACTCTTAGTGCACTTCGTCTGTACAAAGTGGTTAGCATTCGGGCATACAATTTCACCCGCATTGCATCTGCTCATATTGGGACTCCATATAGCATAATCGATGTGGTTACAATGGCTAACAAGGAAGGGTCCCCAGGTGTACCTCACCGATTTTGATCATTTTGTGATATGTTGTAGTACACGAGACAATATTAGACACGTGTTTTTTCTTACGTGCTAACTCGTCGATTTAAGGGGTGAAAATCACCCTTGAAGTTTACCCCCAAAAACAGGTTTTTTCTAATATCTCAAAAACTATTTGGAGTTTTTAAATAAAACCAACGCCAAATTCTTTAGTATAAAAAGACGCTACTGTAGGCACAACTTTTACCCCGAAGGGTGTCAACCCCTGTTTTTTTAGGGGTAAATGTGCAATTTTTCGCTATTTTTTCAATATAAAATTGATTAAATCGGCTAGATTTGGTTGAAAATTGCACTACCATCAAGAAAATAAGAAATTAAAGTTGATGTGTTTCGAGATTTACGAAGAAAAATTTTTTTTCTTGATTGTTTTACCCTTGAGGTTATTTTTTAATTTTATCCTTAAATAAAAAATTATATTCTTGAATTATATTTAAATATTTTTAATTTATTTGCAGATTTACACATTTATTATATATTTTTTAATTTTTAATAAAACAACATTGAATATCGATGAAAATCATTTCATTTTACAATGAATTATTGCAGGTTTGAAATAAATTAAAATTTTGAACTCTTGTGTAATAAATTTTATTTCGAATACATTCTACAAACTTATAATATTACAATTATTTAGATTATGCAATTTATGTGTAATACATCGGTAATTGAAAATTACATAATTTTCTTAATTGTTATCAAGGATCATAAGTAGAACAATAATGATAATCATCAAAAAAGTGCTTCAAACATAAAGATTGTTTACACCATGAACATCGAACAATTGCGACATTAGAGCACCCTGCGATTTCACAAAGTATATTAGATTGTGATCTAAAAGCAAAATTTACTGGATTTTCAAAATTTTCAGGATGAACATCCGTGTAACCACTTTTATACCATGAATATTTAAACAGATTTATGTATCTCGGAGAAGATAGTTGATTGTGCACTAAAGATTGAAGTTTAATGATATTGTTTCTTAAATGAAGATTCAATTCTTCATTCATCAATATCACGCTGTCCGAAAAGTGTCTTACATAATTTTTCCAAACCCTAAATCCAAAAACATCTAGCGGTTGTATTTTGCCTGTAGTTCCTTTTGGAATTATTTTAAAGTTATTTCTTTATTAGTAGGTTTTACTTCTTCTACGGCTGAAGGACAGTGCCCAGTCCATGAGTCTAACAAAAGTACACTTGATAAACCAACAGTCGGAAAATATACTTCTTTGAGCCATGTTTTAAAATGATCTAAAATCAGACGAATTTCAAATTTTAGTCATTTTTAATAGAATACAAATTAAAACAAAAAAATGATCACTAATAATAACACAGGATTCCTTCTGAATCCAAAATAGTATCATAATTATTCGAATACGCCTAATATGAAATAATACCTGAAGTTAATTTTCCTGATTTAGAAGCCATTGCATAAATGTTAGCTGGTCTGAACAACTCTTGTGATACAACTGGCCCAAATTCACCAGTATTTTCTTGAAGAACGATAAAAAGAGGGGAAAGAAGTCTACAATCACCAGATATTGTTGGTTGTATTGTATAACTATGAGTCGTAGCTACTGATTGCACCAAGCATTCTACTTGACTTTCCCCTTCGATTGCTAATGTACGGCCAGAATGGACTTCTAATTGAAATCCACTTTTATCTGAATTATAAACATTTTCTATTCCTTTTTCTTTAATAAGATTTTTCACTTCAATAACAAATTCATCAGCTTCTTTTGTAAATAATCTGCTCCTTCTATTGTTTTTTTGGTAATAAATTTATTAATTTTTCTTCCAACAATTCTATGGGCTCTCTTAAAATTTTTTACCCAATGTTTTGATGCTTTGAAACGAAAATCTTCATGACCAATATCCTTTTGTGCTTGCAGGGCCCATTTCTGTAAATCTATATCATGGATAATATGTCCAGCATCAACAGCAGCTTTGAAATTGTCTAACACAAATGAACAAATTCTAGCTATTTTTTCTCTATAAGTTCCACCTTTATTTAAAGTTTTTGCCCAACGTTTTAATTGTGTTATTGATGTTACCTTTCAAAATCTATTTTGTACGGTTTTTAAATTTTTATTTTTATTAACATCACTTCTCCAAAACTCTACTGCTCTTGCTTTATAATCATGATCTAATTCTTCAACATCTGATGTGCACTGCTGAAAACTTTCATCTGTAATACTATCTCTTTCATCATCTTCTACAACCTGTTCTTGAATATCTTTATAAGGTTCTGCAAAATCAAGAGTTTCATCCTCAAAAACTTCAAATTCATTAAATTCATGCATAGAGTTTAATAAAATTTGTTCAATATGCTCTTTTAAATCTCTTTCTCGCTGTGTTATTGGAGTTTCTTTCAGATTAAGTGCTTGAAATGTTATTAAAAGCAAGTTTAACAGGTTCATTGGATTTACAAACATTTTATTCCACTCTAAAAATTTAACACTGTAAAATGAAAAACTGTTCTTGTTATTTTATACTGTTATATTTAACACGTTGAAGTACACTTTTAAACTCAAAGAAACATAAAGTAGAACTGACCAAAGTAATTAAAAATACCGATTTCAATGCTTTCACAAGTTGCAGAATTACAAATAAAACTAAATTTATCACGAAGACTCACGGATAACTATTATCAACAGGTCAATAGCATTATCATCAGCATATGATCAGCAAGTACTATTAATAAATATTATTGAATATGTAGGTATACTTACTTAATTTAAAATGTATTTCAATAACATATCATTATATG
>JAZHPH010001091.1:0-14157 GCA_037356405.1 Nasonia oneida | reverse complement strand
CACAGTGTGCAGCAGCGGCGGACGAGTGCAGACGAGAGAGAGAGAGAGAAAGGGAAGGGGCGAAGCGAGCGAATCGAGTTTGCGACGTGAAAAGGGAAGATGCGCCGCTGCAGGGAGGAGTTGAGAGAAAGAGTTTTAAGACTGCGGCTCTTTCTCTCTTATACCGGTGCACGCGCGATTACACCGACGTATAATTCACGCGGCTTCTTCTTTCGAATAATAACGCGCGAGAGAGCTGTTTTTCGGGACTCGAAGAACGCAGGCATCGGCGGAGAAGTTACACGGCGCGAGGCGGCTCGGGGCTGGAATATGGATCGGGAGAGAGCCGCGAGTATAGCGAGTAGTAGGGGGACGAACGACGAGCAGAGCGAGCGTAGCGAGGCGCGCACCGGCTGAAAGGAAAAGACGAAAAATACGAGCTTCCCTCCACCCGTTCCGACGCCGCAATCGATTGCAATTACAGAATTGAACTCGCTCCTCTACCGCCGCTGCCGTTGCGTCGTCCCCTGCGCTTCGTGCATTCGTATACACGGAAATACGAAGCGCGAGTACATTACGGATTATTCCGATGTAATTAGGCCGAGGAGCCGCATCTCGTATAATAAATGCAATAGCGAACGCGGCAAAAAAGGAGAAAAATCAAAGCGCGCTCGATATATCGGAAGAGCGAAATTGACAGCCGGCGACTAATTGCACTCGCTCTCTCGCTCTGGCCGTCGAATAATAATGTCGCGATATTTTATAGCCGGGCGCGTTATTCCAGCTATACATAACGCGCGTACAGAGAGAAAGAGAGCCGCCTCGCCGCGACGCAGGCGCAATAGGTCAGCGCATGCAAAGATCCTCGCCGCCCGGGAAAGCCGAGAGAGAGAGAGAGAGAGAGAGAGAGAGAACAACGACGATGCAGCGCCGGCGAGAGAAAGGTGTACGTGTGTGTGTGTGTGTGTACTCGTAGTGGGATAAGGGGGAGGGAGTTTCGGAGCGCCGCGGGCGATATAACGGGGATCGTCGTCCCGCTCTCTCTCTCTCTCTCTCTCTCTCTCTCTCTCCGTTGCAGCCATATAACTAGAGACTTTCGCGTAGGCCGCGTGTATAATTGACAGAGAGAGAGAGAGAGAGAGAGAGAGAGAGGGTGGACGGATTTCGCTCTCCGAGGAGCATCGCTATTTTTTCTTTGAGCGTTTTCGCCGCAGCAGCCTCCCGTCAATAATCAACGAAGCCAGAGCTGCAGCCCTGTTATATACGTGCGGAGCTCCGGGCTCGGAGAGAGACGGAAAAAGCGGCGGCGGTGGGAGAGTACAGAGAGAGGGGCGATATAACGGGGATCGTCGTCCCGCTCTCTCTCTCTCTCTCTCTCTCTCTCTCTCTCCGTTGCAGCCATATAACTAGAGACTTTCGCGTAGGCCGCGTGTATAATTGACAGAGAGAGAGAGAGAGAGAGAGAGAGAGGGAGAGGACAGGCGACACACACGGACGCGCGAAAGGCCGGCATTTTCATCGGGTTTTAAATTAAAACGCGTCAAGCCCCGGATGCAGCGCAGCGCCCCGGCAGTTCGAATAAAAGAAAGAAATCTCTCTCGGCTCCCAGCGCCACCGCTGCTGTAGAGGAAAATCAAACGGGAGAACAAAGACTCGAAATATGCGCAAAAAGTATCGCTCGCTCGCTGCATAGTGTAGCCGGCCGCGCAGTCCGTCTAATTAATTCTGATTAATCCTCGAGCGCTGCCCGAGTGGGCATATATAGTTGATCGTTCTATCTCTGCAGCGAGCAACGCGTGATGTAACGCAAAGTCGCCGCGTGTGGCTCGGCTTTTCCCGATTAATAAACGCCGAATATAGAGAGAATCTTCGGGAGAAAACCGGCGACACAAAGGTTTCAGGGGTTCTCTCTCGAGCCAGTCCGGGAAAACGTCGCGCTCTCGCACTGCAGCGAGGTGGCAATCAATAAATATACAGAGAGAGAGAGAGAGAGAGAGAGCGCGCGCGTCCGTTTCGTCGTTCTTGTCGCTTCTCCGATAAACCTCCACTCGTTCCCTGCCTCTGCGGAGCTGTTCGAGCCCTCCTATATCCGCGTCCCTCTCTGTGCGTGTATACTCGGAATACCTGCAGCGAGAGGGGAGTAGGGAGGATCTTCCCGGGAGCTAATTTGCCTAATTGATCGCCCATTGTTGTGTGTTTACGCGCGCGAGACTCGATTGCGTTATTGGCATGCCTCTCTCCGTAACTAGGATTTTTCAGACCGAAATTCGTCGGCGCTTGGCCGCGCGTGTATGTTTGCGTGTTTTACTCGGAACAGATGCGCCGCGTCGCGCACATACCTACGCCAATCCCGCTCCTGGAAATGGAAGAAGGCGTGCGCGACGCTGAAATAAAACGCTGCTCCGCTGCAGCAGATGCTACGCGCTCTCGGAGAGTAGAGAGAGAGAGAGAGAGAGAGAGAGAGAGAAAAAAAAAGGAACGAGCTGTTTACCGAGAGGGAGTCCGAGTTAAAAATACGCGCGTGCGTTCGATTACGCTTTCCCTAGCTGCGGTGGGGTATACGCACTTTTGTGTCTCATTACGAGAGGGCGAAGCGCGAGAGTTTTTCGGATAAAACGCGAAACGCCAGACATACACACACGCGGAGTGTATACGCGTATGGATTTCCCGCGGTATATTTCTGGCGGACGAGCAGCGCTGCTATCGCTAGCCCGTCGCTCTCTCTCTCTCTCTCTCTCTCTCTCTCTGACTGAGGCCGAGCTATTTCCAACTGCGCGCGCGACCGGCTATACGTTATTGTATACCTATATGGCTGCGCTGTGTGTGTGTGTGTGTGTGTGTGTGTGTACCCGTCCGCCGCCGCGGCAGCCATCAGTAGCGAGTCGTTGTGTATTATACCGGCCAGTGGAACCAGTGTATAGTGTATCTACGTACACACCCGCGGCGGCAAAAATACGCTGGGATGCAGTGGCTCGTCATTTCGCGGAATATAATAGCGAGTGTAATTGCACTGCCGCCGCAGAGGCTGCGTGTAATTTCGGAGCCTCTCTCTCTCGCGCGCGCGCGCGTGTGTGGGAGGGGGGGGGGGGGGGGGCCCCCGGGGGGGGGGGGGTGGGGAAAGGGGAAAGGGGGGGCCGGGGGGGGGGGGGGGGGGGGGGGGGGGGGGGGGGGGGGGGACGACACCGGAGAGTCGAGTTTTGACAATTCGAAAATCGGTTACATTATGGGATAAGAGTGTGTGACTTACCACTGAACAGGGCGGTGGGATCCAGCAAGGAGTTGGCCTGATCCGCCTGGAGATGGTCGGGGGTGGAGGTGGCGCCCGGCGTGACCGTAGCCTCGCCGCCACCTCCGCTGCTTCCACCTCCGCCGCCCGTCGCGGAACTCTCCTTCTCCATGCCAGTCCCCTGTAACGCGACCAAACATTTTCGTTGTTATTGTTCCGCGATATTGAATCGTTCAGCTCTTTTCAATTATTAGCAAACAGAGATTATTGACCTACAAAGCCGTCGCGTCGCGTCGGGTAGCTTATCGACGCAAGTTACGCAAACGCCGCTTGTGCGGAGATAACCGATTGACACAGCGCCGCATACTTTGAACTCGGGTTACATTCCCCGCGTCGATTTTCTCTCTGCGGACGATGACGAGGAGAAGCTACACCGCGTCTAAATAAATAAACGAATACCTCGCGGAGAGAAACGTCGACATTCATCTTTCCCAGTCAAAGGATGAGAGATGGCATCTTGTTCGTTCGGGGCACCGCTGCACACAGTGCTTTAAATAAAGGTCGTCCTCCCCTCCACGCTTCCCCTCCAATGCTTCAATCAGCTGACTACTATACTCTCTCCCCCTCCCTGTAACCCTCCTCCTCCTCCTCCTCCTCCTCCTCGGCCCCACCTCGGCACAAGCGCGTCCCAGCTGTTGTACAACCATATACACCTCTCCGCGAGTACCCGGCTCTTGTATAATAATTTCCCTTTCGCACCGGCTCGATTTCGAAAATCCTCCTCGTAAGACTCCGAAAGACGCGGCGGAGAGTTCAAGGTCCGCTACACACGCATGACTCAGATCGCGCGCAGAATTCTGCAGAGCAGCCCGAAAAGGCGAAGAAACTCTCCCGCCGTCGTCGTCGGCGTCGCAGTAGTTAACGTTGGAGCTCTCTGGCGACCCGGATAGCGAAGCGAGCGAGAGAGAGAGAGAGAGAGAGAGAGATACGAAGGAGGAAAAAGAGAGCCGCCGCACCGCGCGCGCAAAGCGAGATAGCGGAGCGCCGCGCGGCAATCAATACAGAGCCGCTGCTGCTGCTGCTGCTCTACGGCAAAAGCATCCCCCCTGACGCTATATACCTCTCTCTCTCGCCGCCGGAGGCCTGTGCGCGCGAGCTAAAACCGACGACTGGACTACTACTGCAGGCGCATAGCGAGAATGCATTATGCAGAGGGCCGTGGCCCGGAAAAGTCGCCGCTGCTCGCGCTGCGCTAATCGCATATTGCTGCTGCTGCATCTGCGAATGAGAGAGAAAGAGAGAGAGGGAGAGAGAGAGAGAGAGAGAGGAGGCTCTCTTTTTTCCTCTCTTTGAAAAGGGGGCATCTGACCTTATGCGCGAGAGAGTAATTAGTTCCGCCGCTGAGCGCAGTTTGAGCACGAGCGTCGTTCTGAAGGGAAATCAGCTTTTTGCAGGCGCAAGTGTGTATACGTTTTATACGCGATGTATTCGCTTTTAAGGAGGCTTTTAGAACGTAACGGATACTACGGGGTGTAAAGGCTGAACGATTCGGTAGTATTACGGTGTAGCATATATGTATACTCACAATTAGTTGTGCGGCCTCAACTCATAGTTGGCGTCGTTTCTGCGTAGCTTCATCACACCTGGAACAGAAAGAAAAGCGCGATGCGATCAGTGCATGGATATAACGATAATAGCACAACTATACACGCCGTTAATTAATTAATGCGAGCAAAGGTACACACGAGGCGTGATGGACGTCTCTCGGAGAGAACGACTCTACTTCGCGGGTATAAACAGCAAAGACGCTTCGCCTGAATGCGCCAAGCTCTCCTTTTGGGTTATCAGCGTTAATTCATTAATTAATGGCTGTCTCCTTATCGAGTTCTCTCTGCCTCTCTCCTCAATATATAGAGTCGAGTGATAACGAGCGGAGACACCGGCGAGTCTGTGTCGTCGTCGTTACGTTGCATCAGTAGTGGGTGGATGGGAGCGAGAGAGGAGACGTAACTTTATCAATCTATTACGTGAACGATAAAGCCCTGGGTCGGCAAGGGTTGTAATCTTTGAAGGGCGGGATTCGGTCGCAAATATTCGTCGACTGATTCCAATACATACATCGAAGTTTCTTTAAACCTTTAAAGGACGAAGAGAACAGCAGCGGAGAGAAAGAAATAACGAACGAAGCCTCGACAGAGAGAAGAGGGGATCGGGTGGCAATGGCTGACTCACCGATTTAGCTGCTGCTCGCGTGCCCGTCTCTCTCTCCCTCTCTCTCTCTCTCTCTCTCTCTCTCTCTCCTCCCATACACACATGCACAGTGCACACACGTACACGGCACACACGAGTGTATTACTGTATTCATTTATAAGCATAAGGCGCTCACACGTATACGCACTCGGCGTTATTAAAAAGCTCGCGAGCGGGAGCAAAGTGCGCCGCCGCGCCGGCTTTCGTATATTTATAATGTTTGTTCTATGCCTGCACTTGTTTTTTTTTCTTCTTTTTTCCTTCACTTTTCAGAACACACCAGGTGTGCAGTGTGTCTACGCGAATGTATATGTAAGAAAACGGAGCGAACCGTTTTATAGCTCTGTAATTTCCTATATCCTATGGCTGGCCGCATCGATTTTTTTGTTCGCAAATGTGGGTCAGTGTCTTTTCGTAGCCGCCGCTTTAACGAAAAAAAAATACACGCGCTTTTCAAGGGGGATATCTCATCGTCGCGTGTGAAGCGATGATTTCTTATCGATCGTCGTTATCGATTCTATAGCTATAGGAAAATAGCGGAAAGTCGATCGAGAAAAAGATGAAGAAAATCGCGGGCAGGGAATAAGAGTGTTTTCGGTATAACGCGAGGGCCTCGAGCTCGTTGTCTGGAAAGTTGAGCAAGATTGATCCGGACAGAGCAAGCGAGAGAGATCAAAGACGAGGACGAATCCGTCGATTCGTCATACCGCTGGAACGGGCGCACGTAACCGCTATACGACGTGTGGGAGAGAGAGAAGGTTCGCCAACTTTTAATCAGCGATTTTCGAGCGTTATCGGAATCGCTCCGTGTGTGCACACTTTCCAACATATACACACAGACGCGGAGTTTTGAAAGCGAACGATATTACGACAATTTACATTACACGAGAGTGTGCGATAAATAAGAATTAGTCGTCTAGAGGGAGACAAGGCGACGTCCTTATGGCGCACTACTACGCGATTACTCACTCTCTCGTTGCATAAGCGTCTCTAGCTAGTCAAAACAACGTTCCAAAAAAAGCATCATTCATAACTCTATTACGGTAATTTATTTAAACGAAAAAAAAAAAAAAGAATCCTCGCGCGGACTTTCTCCTCGTCTCCATGTCGATCAAACACACGTGCGGAGATCGGGAATCGCAGAGAGCCGGCTATTAATAATGTACAAAGTCTATTAAGATATGTAAATAGTCGGGTTTATAAATACGATAATTATGCGCGCCGGCACGAGTTATCGCTGATATAATAATAATACCGAGAGAGAGAGAGAGAGAGAGAGACGCAGTCTCGACAGCAGCAGCGGGCCGAGTATATAAGCGTGTAATTACGCCGATAGCGTCCGCGAACATCGACACGCCTGCGCGCGATGCGCCTCTCGATTAAGCCAATCGTAAAAACTATCGCGTGCACAACTCTTTTGCTTACAAATACACGTCTGCGCGGTGTAACACAATACACAAGTCCTATCGTATGTAATGTACCGTATATTCAGGCTTCGGTAAAGCAACGGAGTAAACGAACGTATAAGTTCCTTCTTAATGGAGCGATAATTGCTATGCGGCACATTCGGGAAGAGGATCGATGGACTCCTTCGCTACGACTATGCCCTATACACGTATACATAATGACACAGAGAGGTGCGCAAGGAACCGCATCATGCGATTCGAGCATTAAGACACGAGAGAGAAAAAAGAGCTGAAAAATCAAGAGAAAGAGACAAGGCCTCGTTACTGCCACCTGCGCGCAGCGCGTTCCAATTCTCAGAGAATCGTGGCCCAGATTTCGCGCGCGGCCATGCGTGCACACGCGCAGCGAGTTTTCGCATGCAAGCCTCATCGATGCTGCTCTCGTAAGCTTTTTTTCTCTCGCGCTTCGGAGCAACTCGCTATCATTGCGTCATGAAGAAATCGTAAACACCGGCGAATTATCCTCTACGGCGCTAACCTCAAACTGCTCTGTCTGTCGCGACCAATAGCTCGGCGCATATCGTTTATGATGGCGCTCGCACACAGGTATAAAGCATCGCTCGCCTATATCCCTCCGGTGATTCTGATTCAGTCGCTTTACTGCCCGTATAAATTCCCGACGACGTTCCTGTGACTCTGCACTTTTATACGCGTACCATCGAGTACGATTTCATGAAAAAAAAAAAAAAAAAAAAAAAAAAAGAGAGGAGCAGAGAGAACATCGGACGAGCAGGAGACAATAATAGAATCCGTTACGTCAGACACGAGAGAGATGCAAGTAGCGCCATCATCATCTCGCGAGGTGATACGGAGAGTAAAACTCGTCGTCGCGCATTAGCGTCGCGGCTTATTCGTTTCATGCTCGATTTCTCGGAAGCTGCGCGAGAGCTCGTAAATCATCTGTTTCGTTTCCCTCTCCGATACACACGCGCGCGGAAAGAGAGAAAAAGAGAGCGCCTGGGATTAGCCCCCCGACGAGGACGTGTTACGAGTTTGAGGGTTCTCGAGGGCTCTTCGAATGGACGCGCGCGGCGATTCTTTCGGAAAATTCCGGTTCTCTCGTTTTTTTTTTTTTTTTTTTTTTTTGCGAAAAGAGGAGAAGAAAATAGAGATTCTATAGACTCGAGGAGGAGATGAAAGCCGCAGCGTCGCGCGTTTGGGTCAAGGGGTTAGCATAGCCGAGCTGCGCTAAGGTTGATCCATTATTAGGTACTTGACTCCATACATTATTCACGACGCGTAGCTCTAGCCGCCGACACGCTCTCGCTCTATACGCTTCTCCGAAATCGAGAAACACACGGTTGAGTGTGTAATATTGCGAAAAAGAGCGCATATGCAACCCAATTATTCAACGTGCGAACGTAACGCGGAAGAAGGGGTTGAACCTGCGCGCATAAGGTCAATCCCATCCTTCAACAGCACACCACAGAGGACTGTGTTCTCTCAGTGCAGAGCGCCGGAACGACCACCACATACCCTGTATAGACTATAGCAGTTTCTCTCTCGCTCGCTCACGCGCGCATTCATTCTTCCCTCTTCCTGTGCCTGTATAAGTGTTTGGGGGATCGCAGCTGTCGTCCTTCGCCGTATATTACCGTACATCCACACGGAGAGCGAGGGAAGATCACGTTTCAATGCATGCGCGTACAGCCGGCGGCACAATGCGCGCCGCGCACTCACTCTCTCCTTTTCTCTCTATAACAAGTTATATTATATACGCGATTTTTTCTCTCTCCACCTCTTCTTCCTCGAAGTACCACGTATACGCGGAGTAACGTTGCACAATGCGCGGTTTCCGCGGATTCGCAGGTGATCTCTCGTCGCCACGTATTCGTCGCGTTAAAAGCATTGCGGAGAGAGCCAGCTGGCCGTGTGTGTGAGTATCGCTCGGGAAGATCGCCGGCGCTGCTGCCGCGCAGCCTCGATTATTAATCACGTTGCGCGCGCGCTGCACACACGGCTCTCTCTCTCTCTCTCTCCGTACCGCACACACACACACACAGGCGCGAGCGAGCCGAGAGAGCGAAGCCGAGCCTCGACTTTCATTGCGGCCGCTGCAGATCGATACGAGCAAGAGCGAGTGAGAGAGAGAGAGAGAGATAGAATATAGTGTTCTTTGCTCGTGCTCCTCTGCTGCTCCGTTGCTCGGGTGGGGCAGACAGCGCCGCGGACTGAGAGAGAGAGAGAGAGAGAGCCCGGTATAATCTTTTTCCCGGCGACGACGACGACCGGCGTCCAGGTGGACTCTCCGGTTACGCCGTGTACCACCTTACAAGGGAAGCTGCCGCCGACGGAGTTCAAGGTCACGTTCAGGTTCGCATATGCACGCGCGCGCGCGCGTGTGTGTGTATTGGTAGTCATCGTAAAGTTTTACAACTGCCTGAAGTAGCGCTAGCTTCATTGACACATTTAGCCGGCGACGCGTGAGTTGTTTGTATAAACAATCGGACCGGGCGCTATTGTTCCTCTCGCCGCTGCCGCTGGTACAGAGCGTCAGCTGAGCGCTTGCGGAAAAATCGATGCTACCGATGATTAGAAGTTCACGCGTCGTCGCTGATGTCTCCGCACGCGGAGAGGAAAATCATCGAAACGTCTGAATCTCGTAGAAAGCTCTTGCGAGCGCGAGGGAAAGAGCAAAAAAGAGAAAGGTATTATACGCGCGGGGCGCAGATACACTCTCTTGTCGCGCGAGCGCGGCTCTCTCGGCCTGTGTGAGAAAATGGAGTAGCAGCAGTGGCGGCAGCAACGAGTGTACGACGACGATGCGTGCAATGGCCGCCGCCGCTGCTGCCGGCGTTACGGTACCTCGCTCTCGGAATTACACGTCGCCTGTAAAGCGCGCGCGGGCGCTTTATCGATTGCTCTCTCTCTCTCTCTCTCTCTCTCTCTCTCTCTCTCTCTCTCTCTCTCTCTCTCTCTCCCGCTCGCTCCGCGCCAGCACGCGCTCTCTTTTTCGTCTGTCGCGCGGCGCTCGGCGGCTACGCCGAGCTGCTATACCATGAATTATGAAGAGCACTGCCGCCGCTCGAGGAAGAAAAATATAATACGAGTAGCGCTTCGTTACCTCATGCACAGAGAGCGGTCGTAATTGCCGTAATTACGTGACTCAAGCCAGCGAGCCGAGTCGCCCTCCTCCCGTATCTCGCAGTGCTCTGCTGCTACTGTGTGCCGTCTCCGTAGGAAAATTCGATCTTTCGGTTAGAGATTTTTAGTCAGCTGTTGTTACGCCGCTGAGAAAATCTCGCGCGACCGCCGGACGTCTATTCGTGCTATACCTACTGCAGCGCTATGCTCTTTATCTCGATCTCTTTCTCTCTCTCTCTCTCTCTCTCTCTCTCTCTCTCTCTCTCGCTCGCTCGCGTGCGAGGCGGTCTTCTCTTCCACTCGCGCGGCGCGCACACACACACACACACACACAGGCTCGCCAAGCCCAAGGTGCGTCACGCTCGGAAATATGCGCGAGAGCCAGCAGCTCTCTTTCTTTGACCGAACGGACGCTGCTCTCCGCGAAAGACCCCGACGAAATATGTCCAAGCCGATGCGCGACGAGGAGGATTTTTCGGTAAGCGATCGATGTGTGCTTACTAGCACGTGTTGTCCGTCGAGCTTCCAGCGAACTCGTGTTTGTATAACGTGTGTGAGTATACGAGAGCGATTTTCTCCTTATCTATCTGCCGCTCTCGGAACATAAGCGAGGAATCGCTGACTCGTCCTCTGAAACAAAAGCTCGTCGCGCCTGGAGGGTCATCGCTCCCGCGAATCAATTATATCGTACACACAAGAGAGAAAACTACGTTCGGATCGCGTTTCGGCGTTTTTTATCACCGCTTACACGTACGGTTACTCAAAAACAGGGGGCGGTGTGTGCTTTGAGAAATAGCGCGCGAGGCAAAATCGGATTCGCAAAGCGTTTGCCGCATAAGACGCTTATACGCGCCGCTGAAAATCGTCGCATGCTAAGGCAACGCTCTCTCCGCGAGCGAGATCGCGCGATAAGAGAGTCAACACAAAAAGGGCTACTTCGGCCACGTCAGGGCGCACCTGTTCTCTCTCTCTCTCTCTCTCTCTCTCTCTCTCTCTCTCTCTCTCTCTCGTCAGGATCGGCTTACCCGAGTGTACAATATATTCCCTCGTTAAGGTCACTGCGTGCGTGAACGCACTGCAGTGCAGATGCGTAAATCGATGCACATACACACGCGCTCGTGACTATGAAAAACTCGGCAGCTGATTCGTTCTCGCTTTCATTGGCGCGTGCGTAGCGTTTGAATGTTTTTACGAAAAATCCGTGTTTTTTTTTTGCGCCGGTCCATTCGCACCTATGTACCCGCAGACAGTCGATTTCGGAACGTTGAAAATTGCCAACTCTCTCATGGGAAAAATCCTATAACGAGCACATTGCGTAATTCAATGCGTTTCGCGTCGACCGTCCTTGGCAAAGAAATCGGCTCTCGTCGCTTGTTTTTCGTCGCCGCAGCCGCGCAGGAATGCAGCTGCTACCGACGCCTCTCCCTCCGCAGAGACGTACGCGGCTCTTTTACACGCATATAGGTAGAGACGATCTAGACCAGAAAGCGACGCTTCGCGAGCGCGCGTAGCTCCGGCATTTAAAATCGTATATTTCATGACGCGCGCATACGCGTGCGTATACTCGGCTCACGAGCTAGTGAGAGAAAATAAAAAGAGGAAGGAAAGATCGATCGGGACTTACACAT
The DNA here is from genome assembly GCA_037356405.1 of Nasonia oneida. NCBI lineage: Eukaryota > Metazoa > Arthropoda > Insecta > Hymenoptera > Pteromalidae > Nasonia > Nasonia oneida. Next base: position 2,524 of record JAZHPH010001091.1, on the reverse strand, counting down.
TCGTCGACGGTGGCAGTAGTCCAGAGGATGATGCACCTACGGCACTATATACCAACACAGAGACACACTCGAACACAGGGAATAGAGACAGAGAGAGAGAGAGAGAGAGAGAGAGAGCACTGTAACGACACAAGACGACGACAAAGAAGAAAGAGCGCGTGCACAGGTATATAGAGCCGGGCTCGCGCTCGATATCAGCACACAGCAGAGCGGCTCACACTGGCGATGCACTGACGTCACGGAAAGTCCGACTTAACCTCAATCGCGCTATATAGCCGCTGCAGCTGCACCGAGTGAGAGAGAGAGAAGAAAATGGAGCGGCGACGTATAGGATGCTGCTGCCCGTCCTTTCTCCCGCGAGCGTTGCACGCGTGTCCGCCTATGTATATGTATATACACAATACACACAGTGTGAGAGAGTCAGTGCGTGCACACAGTAGAGAGAGAGAGAGAGAGAGAGAGAGAACGTCGCGTCGCGCGTCTCGACTCGGGCTCGACTCGACGAGGACTGCCGAGCGCCGCCGCCGCCGCCGCCGCCGCCGGCCGTGTAGACTCTCCGTATATATAACGAACGAGGCGCAGCCGTCGAGAGAGCGGTCGTTGTGTACGGCCGCTTCTTATTTCGCCGATGGCCTGATCCTGTAACGACGCTCTCGCGGAGGCTCGTAGCCAATAGCTTCCGAAAACTGCGCTGAGTGCACACAGCTCTATGTAAGACACACATGCACAGGTGAGCACGTGGAGAGAGAGAGAGAGAGAGAGAGAGAGAGAGAGAGAGAGACGCTGGCCTGGTGGGGGGAGAGCGAACAACAAAGAATGTACGTGTGTGGGTACTTGTCGCGTGCCGACACACGTGGTTTTCGAATTTGCCGCCACGGCCTCCCATTGGTCGGCGTTCTACATATGCGCGCGGGATTTTCTCTATGTGCTATTGTATCGCGTTTCGACGTTGTGGGCAGCGCGCAGTGACGATTTGGGCCGCGGATGTAATATAGCGGAGCCCGGCCGGTCTCTCTCTTGGAAGATTAAAGACGAGAGCCAGTCCTCCTCGCGGAGCGAGATTCTTCCCCCCTTCGAGCGCGCGCACACGTACGGACCTCGCTCTCTCGTCTCTCCGCTTTCTTTATCGCTTCCTCCGCCGCTCTGCAGTCTCTCCTTCGCTGTCTGTGTGCGTATAATGCCCTCGTACGGGTATTAGTCGCGGTTCTCCGCGATTCCGCGTGGCGTTACGCGATGATTTATTGAAAAATCGAGAGTTGCGTAATGAGCCTATCTAAGGTCATTAACTCTCGATAGAGAGATCGATCGGAAAAGTTCATTTCGCTCTTCATAGGCGTCTGACCGAGAATACGTGCTGCGGCGACAGGTGTGCGCGCGTTTTCAACTTTTGTAACAGCCCCGCGCAACTTTTTTAACGAGCGCGAGTTTCGCGTTTTCGAGGAATCCGACGCGCGCGCGAAAATTAAATCAGCTGTTCGGCTCGAAAACTATAAGCGTATTTACTCCGTGGACCGCTGACTTCTATCCGAGCGCTTTCGCTTTTTTTCTGCTAACACGTGCGCGTATACATAATCGATTTCGAAAAGTTCCCTGAACTCGTCTCTCTCGGTAAATATTTTGATTTCGTCGAGCCATTCGCGCATACCGTTTCCGCAAATCGTTCCCGCCTAATCCGTCGCGGCAGAGAGAGAGAGAGAGAGATAGAGAGAGAGAGAACCCTTTAACGCGACTGAGAGAGAAGAAGGGGGCACCGAGAGAGAGAGAGAGAGAGGGACGACGACTGCCGTTATATATCCGTATCCTAGTGCCTGCCCCGCGCGCGTTCAAAGCCGAGATCAATAAAGCACTCCTTTATAGACTTGGCCAAGCAGCGGTTCTCTCTCTCTCTCTCTCTCTCTCTTCCTCTGGTTTGATACACGATAGGATTTTTGGAAGCCGCACGCGGAGTTACGTACAACGCGCGATTTTTCGTTAATCAGAAGGCGAGAGTCGGTTGCCAACGCAGCAGCGCAGCGGCAGCAGCGCCAATGACTCGCGGCTCACGAAAACCAGTTTGGCCGGCGTTGCCGCGTGTAAAGAGGAGTAAAAAAAGCGAAAGAGAGAGAGAGAGAGAGAGAGAGAGAGAGAGAGAGAAAGGGATCACTCGCGTGCGCGCAGCGAGAGATCGCGTGGAATCCCGAAGCTCGTAAGTGCGGAATCGGCGTTTCCGCTCGTTATTGCCGGAGCCGATGGGCCGTAAAAGAAATGACGAGCCGATTAGAATAGACCTATATTTTCCCGCTGACGCGTCTACCCTCTGCTTCCGGGCGCCCATTAGCGCGGCTGATTCGCGCTCTGGAAATCGTACAACCCTGTGTGTGTGTGTGTGTGTGTGCGTATGCCTGTATGAAAAAAGTCGGTACGGAGCAGCAGCGGCAGGACAGAGGGCAGGCGGTGGTGCCAACGTAGCAGCAGCGGCAGAGTTTGTACAGAGAGAAAGAGAGAGAGAGAGAGAGAGAGAGAGAGAGAGAGAGAGAGAGAGAGA
>JAZHPH010001090.1:0-14158 GCA_037356405.1 Nasonia oneida | reverse complement strand
TTTAGATTGTTTTTATTTTTGTACATTATGTTGTACATATAAATTATAATAGAAAAATAACTTAAGAATAAAAAAAAAATTGTTGTGTCAGGGTGTAAGTGTAGAAGTGAGTAATGGAATGAAGTGAGATGAGATGAAAGTGAGTGAATGAGATGAAATGTTTGCGTTATGTAAGTGCGTTTTCCAGTTCTAAGAAGTGATTCTTAGCTGCCTGTTTAAAGTGTGATATTGATAGTATGTTACGTAGATGAGATGGAAGGCTGTTCCAGAGGTAGGAAGCGCTGATGAAAAATGAGTTCCTCAGCATCTCCGTCTTGAAGAGCGGGATATCCAGGGGGGTCACCTCACCCCTCACTGGCCTGAGCGCGACGTGGAAATCAAAATAGGCTAATAAGTAAGAAGGTACTGAGGTGTTAAAGATCTTTCTGAGAAAACAGGCCATAAAATACTTCCTACGTCCGGCGGTGGTAAGCCATTGCAACTCATGCCTGTACGGGGAGATGTGCTCGTCCCTCCTTACACCGTAGATATAACGGATCCCCGTGTTGACAAGCCTCTGAAGCTTAAGGTCGAGTTCTTGCGTCAGGTCACAGTAAGCCAGTGAACAGTAGTCAATGATTGGAAATAAAAGGGCCTGCACTAAATGTTGGCGCAATCTGAAATTAGTGCTCTTCCGGAAAAAATAGAGCCGATACATTAAAGAGTGAGCACGCTTACACATTTGTATGACGTGCTCTTTCCACGAGAGTTTGGAATCAAGCACCAATCCCAGATTGCGTACAGATGATTCGTAATCGACCCGGGCTCCCCCTATAATTATATAGGTGTTGGCAGTGGAAGGAAGAGCATTGATATAGTAGGGGGAGCCCAGGACGATTGCCTTAGTCTTACTGACATTCAGCTTAAGCCTATTCAGTGCTGCCCAGCCCATTATCCTCTCGGCGTTAGCACTCATCCTGACAGAACAGGAATCGAGCTCCTCGAGGGGACATTGACAGTAGATTTGCAGATCATCCGCGTAGACTAGATGGGATACATCTGAGTCAAGGCAGAAGCCAATGTCATTGATGTACAACGCGAACAACAAGGGGCCCAAGACTGACCCCTGTGGGACACCGGTGTTTAGTGGTAGGGATGTAGAGAGTTCGTTGTTGTCACCAATGACAGCCTGCTCTCTTCCGGAAAGGTAAGATGCAAGCCAGCGGATAACATGCTTGGAGAAGCCGAAGGAGGATAGCTTTCCGAGTAGCTTGACGTGACACACAGTGTCAAACGCCTTGCTAAAATCAAATAGAAGTAGCAGAGTGACCTTCTTCCTGTCTATCCCAAGCCTGACATCATCAGTTAGCTTGATTAAGCCAGACTGAGTGCTGTGGCCAGTGCGAAAGCCAGTTTGAAAATTGTCGAGGTAAAGTCTTGTTTCAAGATATTCAGAGATTTGCTTGTGCACCAGCCACTCCAGCGCTTTGGACAGGAAGCAGAGTAGAGAGATAGGACGGTAGTCAGTTACAGCTGTTGTAGAGTTGACTTTGTTTAGTGCTCTTACGAGCGATGATTTCCAGGCGGAGGGAAAGCGTGCCTCGCTCAGAGACAGGTTGACGATTTGACAGAGTAAGGGAGCGAGTATTGGCAGTGCTTTAGAAACTACAACCTGCGGGATGCCATCGCTTCCTCTGGCCTGGGTGTTGAAGTGTGACACTGCAGCCGACACGTCCGATTCAGTGATTTCCCTGAAGATGAAGTGTTCAGGGAGGTCCAGACTCTCCAGGGTTCGCAGATACTCCTCAACAGATGGAGCTTGAGGGTCATTTGAGATGGAGCTGAAGTGTTCGTTGAGAGCATCCGGAGAGAACCGAGCAGGTGAAGCAGTTTTAGACGTAGTAATACCAAGATTTCCAAGCTCTCTCCAGATCTCTGCAACGTCGGTCAAGGAAGACAGGCGTGAATAGTAGTAATTCAACCTGGCCTCCTCAATCCGTTTATGAGCGTCGTCCCGTGCGACTCTATAAGAGTATAGGTCCCACAGTAAACGACTTCTGCGAAAACGTCTGTAGAGTCTGTTCCTTTCTGTCAAGAGGTCACGAAGAGCCGCGGTGAACCACGGGTGACGTTTGTGTCGAGGTGTTACAGTCTTTAATGGGGCGAGATGATTAATGGCGTTTGAAATGTTAGCGTTAAGAATGGTGATGCATTCGTCAAGTGATGACGTTGCGAAGTATGACCAGTCACATGCGCTAAGGAAGTCCCTTAGCTTCTCAGCACAGATTCCTTTGTAGTTTCTGTAAGTGTATGTAGTAGGTACGTGGCGTGGAATCTGTACGTCGAGTGTGGCCGTGATCAGGTCATGTCCATTGATAAAAGGAGTGTCAGTCTTCCAGTGTGAGAGCAGGCGATCCTGCTCATCAATCAAGCATAGGTCAAGCCAGGTGTCAGATTCCCGTCTGTGATGAGTTGCACCGTATGGTACAGAAGTAAGGGAGTTCTCATCAATAAAAGCCCTGATGAAGTTTGCGTCCTCAGATGAGGAAAGTTGATCTGCATTGAAATCACCCATGATGACCTTCGTGGAGTAGTTGTGCATGTGCGTTGTTAGTTGTTCAATGAAGTTAGATCCCTGGATAAAGGGTGAGTGAGGAGGGCGATACACAACCCCCACGAAGATGGGCATTATTCCCTTGGATGTGATTTCACAGAACAGATACTCTGGCTTACCCGGCTTGCCCGACCATTCGCCGTCAGATGACGAGATAACGCTAGCAGTCAGTGAGTGATGAATGTATAGGGCCACACCTCCACCGTTCCTGTTTCTGTCTCGTCTGTACAATGTGTAATCATCCAGTAAAGGGATGGACGATATGGACGATATCTTGTCACTCAACCAGGTCTCAGTTACAGCTATTACGTGAAAGGGGGGACGAGTGGACAAGAAGAGCCTGATCATCTCAATGTGACCCGTGAGAGAGTTCGCATTAAAATGACAGACCCTTAGACCCTCAGACAGAGACACCTTGGAGGCAGGAGTGGGTGAAATGAATGATTTAGATGGTGGTTTTGGCGGGATGATAGTCATGTGTCTTAGTGTGTGATGTCCGTGCTGGGTGTTGGCGGCGTTCGGGCTAAAAAAGCCTCAAGATCAGCGTCGGTAGAAATGATGGTCGCCCGCTCGCTGTCCTCACCAGAGCGGATGTAGATTCTCCCATCCCTCACGAAAGAACGGCAACCTTTCCTCCTCTTCGCTTCCAGCCTGGTCCTGATGCGCAGCTTATGGATGTCTGGAGGAAGCAGCTCATTAATGTTGATAAGTCCCTGGTGATCTGGGTGGAGAGCTTTCGCTTCCTCCAGTAGTCCAACATCGAGTTCGCTGGTGTGAAGCTTACGCTTCCTGGCTTTGGCCACGATGACGGAGCGGGCCTGGGTCCGGATGACTCGACATTGGTTAGTCGAGTCTGGAGCGCAGGCAGGCCGTCAAGGGCTTTGAGGCGGCTTTCAATAGGGCCAAGCCTATTCTCGATTCCTGAGACCCTTTCAGACACGGTGTTCTGTGCCTGAAGGGCCTCATTCTGGATTTTTCTTATGTCATCCAGCGCCGCGAATATGTCCTTGAGAGACGTTTCAATGGACGTGGCCTGAGATCTTGCGGGCGAATGGTTTCTGGAGCCCGCAAGAGAAGGAGGTGCCGATTTGTTCTTCTTCTTTGGCACGCCCGTTACAGGCGTGCCTTTGGATGACATATTTGCTGCTGCTGCCGCTGCTGCTGTCTTCGCCCTCGTCTGCGTGGCTTTCGGCGTGACGGTGACATACTCCTCCGCACAGGACGCGCAGGCGAGCGTTGCAGTATCCCTCACCATTATAGAGCGTAAGCTAACACATATGGAGTGGAACTGCCGATTACACACCTTGCAGATCTTCATTCTCCCTCTGGCAGATTTACCACATTGAGCACACGTGGGGAGCAACTCGGCATTTTTCTCACCAATTCCGCTCATTCTTGATGTTATTAAGTCTCCGTCGATAACTTACTGGCAGTCGATAATGTAGAGCGTGTTGCGGGGTAGTTGTAGGTGGTAAGTTATCGACTGAGCTGAAGACTTAATACTCTCGAAAGCCAGATGGAGTGCTAATCGAGAGAGGTGAGAAAAATTGACCGACCTGTAATTGATGATGTAGCTGGTTGTTGTCCTCGTACTCAACAGGTGGCACCACAGGGATCACTTTGAGGAGAAATAGACGCCGTGCAGCAAGAGAAAAGCCGTGCGAGTTTGTAGGTTAGGTTACAGCATGAGATGTTTGAGCAGGAAATTAGCGTTGAAAAGAGTAGCAGCCTCCAGTGATTATTAAGTCACGATGAAGGTTGCAGAAAAGCGCATGCAACGAACTACAAAACAATAAGCCCGAAGGCAGTGTGCGGCAGTAATAGGTCTACGAAAGATAAGCAGAGCAAAGCAGAACTGTTGTACTCACGTGACGTCAGAGAGAGGTATATATATATATATATATATATATATATATATATATATATATATATATATGGTTGATTCTCTGTGAGATCAGCCGGCCAAAATTTTTTTCTTCTGTAACCCGCGGTAAATATGTTCTAAAAAGTGTTTCCAATGTCCCTGAATTTTTGCAGATTTTTAAATTACTTTATTCCAAAATGTCATGGTGCTAAAGATGTCAATTTTGGAAATTTTTGGGTTTTTAGCATGATTTAATTAATTTATAGCTCCTCAGGGAAGCATTTTTTAAATATAACGTATAGATACTTTTTTGTAAAATTTTCTTAAATTTTCATTAAAAATACTTTCAAAGTCATATATATATATATATATATATATATATATATATATATATATATGTGCTATACGTACCCTATAAGCCATTTAAACCTTAAAATCAGGATTTGAGAGGGTTCGATCATCCGGATCCTGACCAAAAAATTCCTGGAGATATCTTTTTTTAGTCCCAAAGTACTTGTACAAGTGCCGTAATATCACAAGCGTAAGTCTTATGCTAAAAATCAATTTAGCAGTCTCTAATGCTAAAATATGATTTAAATACCACTATATGCCTAACAACAATATGTTTATATGCAACGCTCACCACCAACAGATTTATAGAGTTAGTTTGCATAAAAAGAAAGAAATTTTTGCAATAAAAAGTTGATATTGTATGGGTATTCCTTACTAGAAATATGCATCTTTTTAATAACTTAGTAAAATGCAGTGTTCCGATAATATATAATTGACAATTCATTGCTTGCACTGGATAATTAGCAAAGAAATCATAAAACTTTGATCTCTTGCATTACTAAGATACATACTTATGTCACAGAACAGAGTAAATAAATTATATATACTTTCAAAAATAACCTAATAATTTTTAAAGCTCCTACAATACCATTATTAATTATATGATTTTTATTCTTATATTTGGCCAGAGCAAATTTACTTAAGAAACAAGATATAATGTTATTTATTAGGGTAATAATAATGAATATAACTTTACCGAACTAACAAAGTAATTGTGTATGAATAAACGGATACTAGCTTACTCTCCCATACGGGGGAGATCAGTACTCGGTGCTGATTGTCGGGGCGAAGCTGTTTGCGTGATAATAAAACACCAAGGAAATTCAAATTATTAATGAGAACGACTTACTTGTACTTGTTGACGGTGGTGATCCAAAGGTTGACAATCAAACTTTCAGACAAAGTAATCTCTTATACTCAATTATTTCCAAAACTCCTTTATTCGTTTCTCGAGATTTCAAATAATTTTCAAAGGGAACAAGACGAAATGACAACTAAGGTTAAACTCCAAATTAAAGACTCAGAAATATACATATATAACTCTATAATGGTACTCTTGAATAAGCGTCCTTACTCTTGGATCGCATACACAGGAATGAAAAATCGGGGGAGGCGAAGCTTGAAGAAAGCGTCATAGCTTTCTCCCACGCAGGGTACTTACTTCTCCTCTCTTCGCACTTCAGCCTAGCCGCGCTCTCTTCCTTACTTATTAGACCTTATGGGCCTAAGCTACAGTCAACGACTAAACTGCAGCGTCGGCTGTGCACGCGCGCTTTCAGCCGAGGGAGGAGAAGTTTTGTTTTGGTTTAGGGTTACTTCTCGCGCTCGTTAAGTATCGAAGTTTCTGGATTTTTCCTGCAGTCTTTGTTTAATTTAATTTAATATTTCTGACTATTCATCCAGAAACTTCGTCACTGAACATCCTCCCCCCCCCCCTTCAAACGTTTGTCGTCCCTGACAAACGATTATACCTAAGGGTGAGTGGTCTGATAAGGGTGTAACGCTGGCGAGCCAAATTTAGGTGTTTTCCTTTTTTTTTTATTTTTAATTGAATAGGAATGGTTTAAGGTGCTATTTTGAAAAATTGTGGATTTAAGATAGGATCAAGCTTTTTAATCTGCAGATTTTTAGTCTGCTCTAACCTGCAGATATTGACTCACGCCTATGCTCGAAATTGTTGGTGTGTTCATGTGTCTTTGCCTTTGGATCGCCATTGAATCCGTAGAACAACCTCTGCTCCGCGGTCACACAAACTGTCAAGGATGGTTTCGTACAATCTAAACTTATTTTTGAATCTAACTTATGTGTTATTGTTAGTAATACGTATCGCTTTATTTCTGTTACGATCTGCTACTAATATTTTTATGTGGATTACTTCTTGTTATGTGTTAATCACTTATTTACTAATTTTATATTTCATTTTGTTAGTATGGCTTAATAAATAATTCATTTTGTTATTGCTTATTCTCTAATATTGATATTATTGTATATTATTTTGTTTTGGGTAAGGGTCTATTTTAAGAAAAAAAAGGTATTTGGTTCTACATTTTTTTTTTATGAACTACTTACGTCTAACTTAAAGCTAACGTCGCAGTGTCGTCTCTTAAAAACTAGTGTCTAATATTAATATAAAATCTATCTTCTTTCCTAATTTGTTCTTCTGCTGCGGTACTGGCTCTTGTCGGTCTTTGGGTCTCTGTATGTTGTCGTCTCGGTTGCTCTGTTCGTCGTTGTCTCTCTTGTATTCGGCGTCTGGCGTTCTGTCTGGCTATCTCCCTTTCTATGGGATCCTCGTCGCTGGATGACGTGTAGTCTAACAAGTATAATGCCTTATGCACGGACACTGGTGCTGTCGTGTTGAATGTTGCTGGGCGAGTTGTTGCTTGCTTGTCGGCCTGGTCACTCGTGCTCGGTTGTGGTGATGATGTCGTCTGTCTTAGGTCCATTTGTATTTTGTTCATTAATGTTGAATTTTTATCTTGTATTTTCTGTCTTATTATAAGGCATCTGGCAGTTCTGTATGTGGTCGTCAAAGCTTTGTGTCGGTATTTGGTCTCCGCATAGGAAGTAAATTATCGTCTCGTCTGTTCTTGGCGTCCATTTCCACTTTATTATGTACTTTTGTGGTCCGTTTAATTTGGCGTCTATTGCGTCAACTTTGTTTTTGTATGTTATGTACCCTACTTTTCCTTTTGTATTACCGTCCGTTAGTTCAATATTTACTATCTCTCCAAATACTTTAAAATCAGTTTCTAATTGCTGTTGTGTGGTGTCTGATGGTGCTAGTATATATAATTTTGTATTGTTGCCGGGGTCAACGGTCCAACTTGTTGATTTTTGTCTCTGTTGTGTTGTGTTCTGCTCTTTTTCTGTCTTTTGTGTTCGCCTATCTCTTTTAACTGACTCATTATTTCGTGTAACGATTTCCCGTCATTGTTAGTTGTGTCGGGTGTTAACATCTTTGTTGTTTCTAAACTATGAACTTCTATGTTGTTGTTTTCTTTATTTAGGGACGGATAAATGTCTGTTATTTTGAGGTCTATATCTGGTTTGTATAAATAAGTGTATTCTGTATTTCTGGTTAATTCTCCAGTTATTGTGGCTTCTATAGTTGTTGCTATGCAAGTAGGAGCTACGTGCACAATTCCTGTTTCTTTTATTGTTATTTTGGTTTCGTGTTTGTTTTGGCATATGATGTTTAGTGTTTCTGTTTCGGTTGTGGAATAAAGCCATGATTTATCATATTGTAAATACGTCCATTGTGTCTGCATGTTCATCCTGTATCGTATATCGCAGTGGTTGATTGCTTTCTGGCTGGGATTTAGGAATAATGTTATCTCACAGTCTCTGGATTCGGGCACGTTCCTGAGTGCTCCTAAGATCGGGAATATATCTGCATAGTGTGTTGTGATACACGTTTGTCTCTGTTCTTCATTGAATTTAATATATCTTGTATGGTCGTAGCTGATAGCTATGTATTCCTGGGACGGTTTTATGAAAGCTTGACCTATTATCTTGTTCTTTATGTTCTGTGGCACATTGATTGGATGCATCCTGTATAATTAGTGTGGCATTCGATCTACTAGTGGTAAGTGCAGCACGGCTAATGTTCGTTCGTTTTGGTGTATGGCATCGATATTCGATATTTTGGCTAGTTCTTCTGCTCTCATGTGCTCTGGTGGTATTAGGAATTCTAAGTCTCGACTTACTCTTTTTACGTCCATGTTCATTTGATGGAGCACATCCTGTTTCATGAGTTCTGGTTGCATTTTTCCTTCTTTTAGCTTTTGTAAAATCGCCAGTAGTTTCTCATTTCTGTTGATGACGTGGTCTAATGTTGACTCCAATCGTTTTACGTATATCATTATTTCGACTTGATAATTCATTTCTTCCTTTTCTCGTAGCACGCTTTTAATTGTTTTCGTTAACTCTCTTTCAAAGCCTTGTAGCACTTTGTGGTGGTTGCTGGTTATGTTGTATAGTTCTTCGAATTTTGTTGAAATTATGTGAGAATTGCTGTCTATCAGATGCCCTATTTTGGTCTGATCTTCGAAAAGCTGATCTATGTTTCTGTTTATGCTTTCTACTTCGTCGTCGGTCACTAGTCCAAACAAGCTATTGCTTATGCTTCCGATTATGCCTAGTGGTACTAGTCTTCTTGCCCTGATGCTTCGTGGATGTCGCGCTGTTGGGTATTGGGTGTGTCCTAGAGTTGCTATCGTTTCTTTTATTATTTCTTGGACATTTGTTAATTCTTGCTCTTTTATCTCTAGTAGGTCAATGTAGGCTAAGGCATGTCGGCACTTGCTTTCTTCCATTATTATTTTACAGGTTTGAAATACTTCTTTCTATGAACTTCTTGCCCTGAATGACTGCATAAAATCTTCCACGTTGATGTAAATGTTGAGCTTCTATGTTGTTCCTTTTATTCTGATCACGTCCAATTTCTCGAAATATATTCCAGGATTGGGGTTTAGGGATTCTATCTGGTATACGGGTTCACTTCTGTTCTCGTTGAGTAGATTAAGTATTATTATTAAAATATTTAAAATTTTCATCGAATTTGCTTACGCGGGGTTCATTAATTAGTCTTGCATATCCGCCTACTTTACCCTTAAATGGTTTGACCTTTTTATCGTATCTTTCTTTTGTTTTAACCTTGTTCGCTATTTGGGTTTCGCCTGCTAAGATTTTCATTTCTTCTAACCTTAATACTAAGTCACGCATATAAACATTATATGTTTTTAATTTTTCGTCAGACGGTATTCTCAAAGGGAAACGCGCTATTCGCCCGTAAACTAGTTCAAATGGGGTGAAGTTAGTTACTACGTGCACGCTAGTGTTATGGGTAAACGTCGCAAATGGAGTTAAATGGTCCCAATCGTCGTATCTTTCGGAGTATATTCTGATAAATTCTATGAGTGGCAAATAAGGTACTTTGCTAGTGCATCAGCTATTGTGGTGGCATTAAGGTTCTTGATGGGTATGGCTATCAAATATTTCGTTAAATTACACTGCATCGTTAAGAGGTGACAGTTGCCTCTTGGAGTCATTTTAAGTTTTCCAACTGTGTCAATTGAAACTTTGTCAAATGCTTTTATTGGAGTATCTGTGATTATCACTGGCTCTCTTGTCTTGAATCTCTCTATTTTCTGTTCTTGGCAGCTTGCGCATCTTCGAATATAGTCCTGAACATCATTCCTCATTCCTGGCCAATAATATCGTTCCCTTATTTTCTGATAATTTTGATTGATTCCCTTATGTCCTCCTGTCAGACTGTCGTGTAGATGGCTTATTATTTCTTTTCTGTGTTTTTCAGCTGGTACTTCCGCTTTCCCATAGCACATTGTTACTCTTATTCTGTTCTCATGAAAGTATTTGTAGAGCATTTCTAAAATGACTGGTGAACCTAATTGGTCTAATATGTCCCCCTTTCTTGCCACTCGGAAACTTTTGATTTCTTTGACAATGAGTGTTTTTTTTTTAAACTCTGAAGTCCCTTGTGCAAATCTTCCATTTTAATGACATTGAAATATTTGTCCTTTATTATTACTGTAAATATGTGGTGCTTTTTGAATGGGGTGACTAGGACTTGTCCTACTTTTGGCTTTTTACTTTTAATTTTCATTAAGTCTATGGCTCCAATTTCTAGTAATAACCTAGTGACAGACCACATGTTGTCACAGTCTGCCGATAGGAAATGAACAATATTGTCTCTTTTGTGTGTAAGGCATTCTCTTACTGTGATTATGTTGTGAGGTATTTTCTTGAATTCCTTGGTTATGTGTGTGGCAGCATCTTCCGACTCATGATCTTTTGTATGAGTGTAATTTTTATTTAACGGGTCCATGTCTGGTGGTGTGGGCAAAAGAAAAGGTATTGTCATTTCAGGTGGTTTTGAACGTCTTATATCTATTATTGATCCTTCTTCTGCTTCTATTTCACTTAATACTCCTAATTTTCTTCGATTTCTCATCTTATCTCTCGGCGTGCTGTTGGCTGTAGGACTGTCGCTTTTTATTGTTGGCGTCACCGACAATGTTTTTCTTGGTGATGGCATTATTATATCGGTTACACTTTCAACGTCTGATTTGTTTCATGTATCATCTTTATTTGATGTTTCTTGTAGCCTTTGTTGTGCTCGCTTTATTAGTTTTTGGACATCCCTTCTCCATACATCGTCTATGTCTGCCTCTTCGTTTGTATAATATCGTGGATCTGATGTGTAAATTGCTTCGCGCACTTCATCTGGTACATGATCGTCGTCTGAAAAATGCGAGGGTATTTTCATTTGTATCTCTATCTCGGTACCCGATTCAGTTGTGTTGGTGCTTCTATCTATTTCATATCTCTTCATACTCTCTTCAAATTTTCTACTTGCTTCTTCCACTTCCTCTCTCGTCAGGGTTGTTTTGATCGATAGGTTCTTTATGGATTCTTCGTCTGTATTTTCTTCGTTTTGGGATGTTTCTGCTGCACTTACTTCTATGGTGATATTGCTTATGGTCTTGTCTTGGCTTTCGACTGAGGAAAACACTTCTTCGTCCTGTGTTTCTCCTTCTGTTGTTTCTGACTCCTCTTGTTGCAATCCACTATACCTGGGGTCAGGTATTGGAGGTTTGTCTAAATCACTGTCTTCATTGGCTGTAGATGATAGCCATGATCTTCTGGATGGGTTGACTGTCATCGATGTATCTGAATCTGCATCAGTTGAACTTTCGGGAATTTCTTTTTGTTTTATAGTAGTGGCTTTGGATGTTGATGCTTCAGTCTCTGCTGCCTTTTCTGGTTTTGATTTTCTTCTCAATATATCCGTTTTGGGTACTTTTGGTATCGCGCCCTGCTTGATACACTGCCCCACTGGACTTTGTGTTTGCGTGCGTTTTGCTCTGGTTCTCTGTGCTATTACACTATGGTCTAGTTTAGGTCCTTGTTTATTAGTTTTGGCGCCTATTGGTCTCCCTTGTCCTCTGGATTTATTCGCTATATCACCCGTTGATTGTATTCTGATTCGTGGCTGCGTTGTTACTTTGGATAACGTCGTCATACTTGCTGATGATTTCTCTTGTTTTTTTTATTTTTCTTCTATCACCATGACTTTGATACTAGGTAGATTTTTATTAATTTCTTCTTCAGTCATCTCTGGCGGGTTTCTTGATAGCGCATCAGCGTTTTTATTTAATTTGCCTGGTTTATATTTGAAAGTATATTCGTATCCGGTGAATCTGCACATCCATCTCATTAGTCTCTGTCCTGGATCTTTTCTGCTATGCATCCAATTCAGTGGTTCATGATCGCTCACTAGCGTAAATTTTCTGCATAATAAATATGGTCTAAATTGGTGTAAGGCATATAGCACAGCGAAACATTCTTATTCTGTAGTTGAGTAATTTCTTTCAGCTTTGTTGAGCGCTCTGGATAAATACTGTACCGGGTGATCAAAACCGTCTTTTTCTTGACTGAGTACAGCACCCATGGCGTAGTCAGAAGCATCTGTGGTTAACGTAAATTCTTTATCAAAGTCCGGAAATTGTAAAATTGGTTCTTTCATCAAATATTCTTTTAGTTGTTGATAACTATTTTCACACTCTTCTGTCCATTCAAATTTTACATTTTTCTTTAGTAGGTCATTGAGAGGTTTCGCGATTTTTGCAGTCTTTTATGTATTTCCTGTAATATCCAATCATGCCGAGTACTTCTCTCACATTTTTCGCATTTTTAGGTGTGGCAAGTTTTGCTATTGCAACTATCTTTTCTAGGTTTGGCTCTATGCCTTTGACGCTTATGATGTGTCCCAGGAATCCGACTTCTTTTCTAAAGAACTCTATTTTATCTGGTTGTAATACTAGTTTCGCATATTTGAGTCTCTCCATCAGGTTTCTAATTCTTTGTTCATGTTCTTGAAGATCTTTGCTATATACTATTATATCGTCTAAATAAACTAGCATTTCTATGGTCTGTAAACCTCTGAGTACTTTCTTCATTAGTCGTTGGAATGTAGCCGTTGCATTTTTCAATCCTTCCGGCATTCTAGTATATTCATAGTGTCTATTTATAGTTGTGAAAGCCGTCTTGTAACAATCTTCTGGGGCCATTGGTATTTGTTGAAAACCACCTGCAAGATCAAAAATGGAAAAGTATGTGGCTCCTCCCAATTGATCCATTATATCAGCGATGTTGGGTAGAGGGTAAGCATCTCTGATCGTCTTTTTGTTGAGTTCTCGGAAATCAATCACCATTCTCCATCTCAGATTTCTGTGACTATCAGGTTTCTTCGGTACTATCCATATTGGCGAATTGCATGGTGAATTTGATTCTCTAATAATTCTATCTCGTAACTTCTTTTCTACACTTTCTCTAACCACTTGCTTGTGTTTCGGCGGGTGCCTGTATTGTTTCGTGTTTATTGTTATGTCGTCCTCTAAATGTATATGATGCTGAATCATGTCTGTGCGTGGTAATTCGTCTCCAGGTAATAGAAATCTGTCTAAATAATCCTCTATAATGCGATCTACAATCTTTAGCTCTTCTTTATTTAGGTGACTTCTTTTAATAGCTTCTTTCACTTTCTCTAATCGTTTAATTTTATCGACTATAATTTCGCCGTTAAAATCACGATCTGTCTCTTCTAAGAATTTTGATTCAGGCTCGAATGGTATGAGTTCTTTGGCATCAACTTCTATGGTAACATCGTGTTCACTTGTATTTATTGCTAGCATTTTGCATGTGTTATTGTCATTGATTACTACCCCTTCTCCTAGGTACACGTCTTTCAATTCACTTTTGTTTTGTTTTCATGGGTACATCTGTATTTTCTGAAGCGTTCATGTTACATGATTCTTTGTCATTATTTCTCTCTTCAACTTGTAGTATGTCACCTGATTTATAGGGGTTGTGTGCTCTTTTTCTTTGCTCTCTGTATTCCTTTTCTTGCCCCAAAAATGGCATTGGATGCATTACGTCTCCGCTCACCATCAGAGCGTTGTTGTGATAAGAAATGACTGCTTCTTCCTTCTTTAAGTAATTTCTTCCTAATAATCCATCGTGTGGTGTTGGAAAGTCGTCTCTAACTATGTGAAATTTCACTGGACTATTCTTGATGAGTAGATAGACAGATCCTAGAGTTGGTACCGTTTCTGCAGTAATCCCTCTAAGCCATCGTACATCTTGCATATTTATTGGCATATTGTCGTCTACGAAGCCTAATTTAACTAAATTCACAGTTGCTCCATTGTCTATCATGAATGTCATCCATGGTTTAGTGGTCCCTTCTGGCACTCGTATTTTCACCGCTGTGGGTTCATCATTTTCCCAATTAAACTCTTCAGGTCCCGTGCAGTTGGCTGAAC
>JAZHPH010001089.1:0-14172 GCA_037356405.1 Nasonia oneida | reverse complement strand
GCAACGCTTAATGGAACAACGCAGATACTAGGCTACGCAGATGACTTGGATATACTGGGGGATTGTAGGGAAACGGTAGCAAGAAATGCGGAAATCCTCATAAAAGCGGCAGAGTATACAGGGTTAGAAGTTAGTGATTCAAAAACAAAGTACATGATTGTGGATAAACTAGGCATCTGCAGACGGGAGGGAGATCTAAGAGTTGGGGATTTTACTTTTGAAAAGGTTAGCGAATTCAGGTATCTGGGTACGACCATAAATGATAGAAACGAGATTAATGTCGAAATAAACAAGAGACTCCATTCGGGTAATGCTTGCTTCTACGCCGTGAGTAATTTACTTAAGTCGAGGCTGTTGTCTAAAAACGTTAAAATAAGAATATACAGGACAATAATACTGCCGGTGGTTCTGTACGGGTGCGAAACGTGGGCTCTCACTAAGCAGGCGGACAACCGTTTTAGGGTATTTGAAAATAAAGTCTTGCGAAAAATATATGGGCCGAAGAAAGATAACGAAACCGGGGAATGGAGGAGACTACACAATGATGAGTTACACAATCTGTACGAGTCACCAAATATTAACAGAATAATAAAATCGCACTGATTGGGATGGGCAGGGCACGTAGCGAGAATGGGAGACGACCGTACGGCAGCGCGTGTCATGAAGGGCAGGCCGATGGTAACGCGACCTCTAGGTAGACCTAGACGTAGATGGGAGGACAACGTAAAAGCGGATCTAATAGAAATAGGACGTGTGGGTGTCGATCGGAGAGGTGCATCTTGGGTGGGGTTGACACAAGATAGGGCAGCGTGGAAGGCTTGCGTAGATGAGGCGATGAACCTTCGAGTTCCAAATGCCACGTAAAGAAAAAAAAAGAGACTGCACTTATTTGTAGGTTTTTGAGATCATTCGGCATAGAGTTAAAGACCTCTATAGCCACGTAATAGCTGCTTTTTTTACTTATTGTTTTAGAGATCTTTGGCAGCGATAGATTCTTATTACGTGTTGTATTTGTACTACTTATATATTTAACTCTTAGGTCGCTATAATGATATAGTATACATTCTAGTTCGAACATTTGCCTTATAGGTAGTGGTTGTTTCTCAATTATAAAACAATTTTTATTTATAATTCGAAGTATTTTCTTTTGTATGTTTTGAATCAGATTTAAACAATTGTTATAAGCCCCACCCCAGGCGATTATACCATAGCCAACTATACTTTGAAAAAAAGCATAGTATAACAACATTAACGTTTTACTATCCATAAGTTTCTTTAGTTTTGCAAAGATAAAAATTAAGTATCTTGTTGACTTTATTATATGATTTATGTGTTTATCCCACTTCATGTTATAGTCTAATATTAAGACTAAATATTTATGACTATCAACCCTATTTATAACATTTTCACCAATTTTAACATTTAGGGTGCTAGGCACACTATCACAGTAATTGCCGTATGCAATATATACAGTTTTGCTTACATTAAGTGACAATTTATTCAGGTTCAGCCATATTGCAACCTTACGAAGATACTCATTTAATCTATCCTGTGCAGCTGACCACGTGTTATCACATGAAATGATGATAGTATCATCTGCATAGGATAATATAGTGTCGTTTTGCATATCTATCAATAGGTCATTAACATATAATATAAAAAAAGAGGGCCAAGAATGGTTCCTTGTGGCACTCCTATAGTAATTTCTTTGTACTCACTTTTGTAGTTATTTATTTTGACACATTGTTTCCTATCGGATAGATAGCTGGTCAGCAATTTTAATGCGTTTCCTCTTACACCATATCTTTCTAATTTGTCTAACAGTATATTCTGATCTACTGTATCAAAGGCTTTTGCCAGGTCTAGAAACGCTGTCATAATTGGTTTACTCTTATCTAGATTTCTATATATAATATTTGTTAGACAATTTAGAGCATCTTTTGTTCCTCTCATTCTCATAAAACCAAATTGTTTATTTGAAATTATCTTGTGCTTGATGATAAAACTATATAGTCTAAGGTATATTATTTTTTCAAAAATTTTGGCAATGTTTGAAGTTAGTGATATGGGTCTATAATTACACATACAATTCTTGTCTCCTGACTTATATATTGGTACTATATCCGCGTGCTTCAGTACATTTGGCCATATTGATTGTTGTATACTTAGATTAAATATATACTCTAGAGGTTTTAGTAAATGCTTAGATAAAGTTTTGATTACTGTTGCACTGATATTATCAACTCCACCAGATTTCTTTTTCATTGCAATAATTATGTTCTGAATCTCATATATATTCGTCGGATTAATAAAGATTGAGAAGTTATTTCTATCTGGCATTTTCAATTGTTCTGAGTCCATATTTTGAATTTGTTTGCTTAGATTTATTCCTACATTACAATAGTATTCGGTCATCATGTTCGCAATAGTAGTCTTATCTTTTACTTTCCGCTCACCAACCGTTATACTGTCCAGTGAAACATCTTGTTTCTTTTTTTTCCCTAATTTATCATCTATTATGTTCCAAAGCTGCCTTGAATTGCCACTTGTTTGTCTAATAGCATTATTTTCATATTTATACTTAGCATCTTTAATAACTTTGCTCAAAATTTTATCATAATTTTGATAGTCCAATTTCAGTTTCATATTTGTTGGATTCTTTTTCCATATGTTATATAGCATCTCTTTAGTTCTGCAGGATATTAATATTGTTTTGGTAATATATTTTTTCTTGGGAACTAAGTCGTTTTTGTCTTTGTTAGAATATTTTATATTAGTTGCTTTTTCAACACAGCTTTGGACCATGTTTATTAATTCATTTATAGCTTGATTAGGATCATTTATTTGCAATACTGAGTTCCACTCAACTCTTCTTGCTATCTTTACTAGCCTGCCATAGTTGATGAAGGTTAAATCCTGATTATCTTTTAGTATTTTCAGTTTATCAATACTTATAAAGAGTGGGTAATGATCACTGAATGGAATATTTATCTTAAAAGACTGCAACTCAATATTTCTTATTTTGGCGAAACAATTATCTATACACGAACCTTTCTCACTGTTCTGAGAAAAAAATTATTTAGAAATTCTTGAGTAATTGCCCTTTCAGCCAAACTGGTTTTATCATAAGTTATATCACTTATATCAATATTAAAGTCACCAAAAATACAATGATTCTTTATATTAGCCTGTTTTGATAAAAATTTTTTTACGGAATTAGTAAATTCAGATTTAGGTATATAATGGCACCTGTACATAGCAGAGATTCTAATTGCCTCACCAGACGCTAGAAAAGTATCAGAACTCACAATACTCAATCTATCAAATACCTCTATTTTAGTTGTTTCTTGAATATTATTTTTAACATATATCATGACTCCATCAGCCTTATTGATTTTACTGTCATTATAATAGCTATTGTATCCATGTATTTGATAGTATTGGGGATATTGAAAATGTACGTTTCCGTACATACTACTATAATTGGTTTCAACACTAAGCTATCAATAAAAGACTCCAATTTTTCGTAATTCGCATTTAGACTTCTTATATTTACACACAATATTAGGTTCTGTTTCTTCGATATACTTTTGTTGAGTGATCTGAGGTCCTCTGCTTCACGTTCTAAACTGTATATATCTTCAAAGTTGAAATCTTGATCCATAAGTTATTCGTTAATTCTTAGTTTATTCGCTATACGCGTGTTAATTGAGTTAAGTAATGCCGACGACATTCCAGACGCTCGCGTTACCATAGCTTTGCTTGACGTATTTTCTGCCGTACCGGCATATCTCGGTAATACAGGTTGTATCGTGTAATCAGTTAGGTCAACGAACTTCCTTATTTTATTCTGCAGAATAGAGCATTTGTGGATATCTGTTGCCATATGCTCCGTATTATAATGTGTATTATACTTATTATTGCTGAATATACAATTGGGACAGTTTAATTTATTACCCTTACAATCGTTCGTCTTATGATCACCTGCACACTTTAAGCATGTTTGGTTGTTTGTACACTTAGAGCCATTATGCCCATATCTTCCACAATTAAAACATGGTTTAACATTACAATAGTCATAGACTTTACAATTATGATATCCCACAAACATCCTATTTTTATTTTCTCTTACATGTTGATATAATTCGGCGGGAACTTCTAATATAACTGACTGTAGATTAGTTTTAGAGTTACTGTATGAGTGCAATACTGTACACTTCTTACTAAATTTACTGAAATTTCTTTCATTTATGTCCTCTTCAATTTTTGTATTGTCAAGGGTCTCAAAATTATCTATTCCGACTACTTTTACTTTTGGATGCTCAATTTTTTCTTTAGAAATATCACAACTAGTCTCAAGATTTTTCTTTAACACATTATATGCTTTGCTTGCACTATCTTCAGTTAGTAAATCTACTATTATTTCGTTCTTTTTCTTAATTACTTTTTTTGCTTGTATGCTCTTGTCTTTAATGAGATAGTGGGCAACAGCTTCATTTATTTTGTCAGTAAAAAAATACTTATTTAAATACGTTAACTTAAATACGTAAAGATTATTTGTTTTAGTATAAATAATTTATGTTTAGCTTGGGTCCTCAGAATGCTGGATTTGAAAGAGAGAATCTGGTATATTAGTTTGAAATAATGTATTAAACATGCCCTTTTTGGAAGTATAAAACAGCCTGAAAGTTTTCTCAACGATTTTGCAGATATTAATGATATCTACAGAAGGTGAAAGCAAACCTCCTCGATTTTTTTTTCGGTTAGACTAGAGTGCCTGACTTCTGAAGTTAATAGTAAAGGACACTGGAAGCATCTACTCTTTTTGCTTTCTCCAAGAGAAAGCTTTGTGATGGTGAAAAAATCGATATCCAAGATTTTGATAGTTTTCGATGTTTTCGAGGTTCCTGAGTCAGAAAAAGTGGTTTTTGAAAAATGTGTCTGTATGTTTTTTTTGTCTCTCTCTTGGAGAAAGAGGTATTAGGGAAAATCTTAGAAAGACCATAGCATGACTTTGTTTATGGGGTCGTCGAAACAGCCCCATCCCCAATGTCAGCCGTGTGTCGGATTCACACCGACTAAACCCATCCCCGGTACGGCCAGGTGAAAAACACCCAACCGTCCCAAGGAACGCCCTCTTTGCCTTTATCGATCCTCGGTAAAGGTGCCTAGCTCCATCTTCTGTGCCCCTAGATCCCGCGGTACAACCGTCGAGTAGTGCTTCGCGGGGTGGGGGGGGGGGGGCAGAAAGCTTTTTGCCCTCTTCTAGTTGATGTGGTCGTCATCTCGTCTTCTTCTTTCCGCATCGTCAGGGCGTCTGCTTCTTTCAGCATCATCCGGTCGTCTTCATTGTGTGGCATTGTCCGGCCTTTCAACAGCCTTAACCCCGAAGCGGGTTTTCAGCCTTGTCTCTTTCTTCTCTCTTTCTCGTCCTTTCTGACTTTCTTAAGAATGTCTGCTGCGTAGCTGCTTCTTGCGCACCATCCATCCTCTGAGGTCAGCATGACCATCATAATCGACTCCGGAGTTACTCTGATCTGGAGATAACTCTCAAGTTCTTCTCGTTCCTGCTGATATCGCGAGCACCCGCAAAAGACGTGCTCAGCATCCTCTGTTGCATCTGTACGTTGGGCAGTTCGGACTGTCTTCTAATTTGAACCGGTACAGGTAAGCCCGGAAGCATCCATGTCCGGTCAAAAACTGTGTGAGGTAGTAATTAACTTCCCCGTGTCCTCTTTTCATCCAGTCTTCTATCCTCGGTATGAGGCGATGTGTCCATCACCCCTTGTCACTAGCATCCCATCTTTTTTGCCACTCAGCTATTGTCTGTTCCCTTGCGGAGTCCCAGATTTCCTTCTGTGTGTTGTCATTTACCCGTCTCTTCTCCTTGAATACGTTCTTTCTCTCCATTGCTAACAGGTCAATAGGCGGCATGCCTGCTATAATGCACACCGCTTCGTCCGATACCGTTCGGTAAGCGGATGCTTCACTTAATGCACTTCCTCTATATACAGTCGACAGCTTCCGCGCGTAGGATTTCACCAATATGGCATCTCCCCATATTGGAGCCCCGTACAACATAATCGATGTGATTACGCTGGTTAAGAGTAACCGTCTACTCTGGGTTGGACCCCCTACATTTGGCATCAATCGAGATAACGCAGTGCCAACCTTTGCTGCTTTATTGCTCACCGTCTCAAGATGCTGCTTGAATGTAAGTCTTGCATCTATGGTGATGCCCAGGTACTTAATGGTCGGTTGAGAAATAATCTCGTGTCCATCTACCGTCAGTGTAATTTTCTCCATCTTCTTCCTACTAGAAATAAGAAGAACTTCGGTCTTATGACTGGCCAACTGCAGCCCTGTCTCCGCCAGCCATTCGTGTATTATACGAATAGACTCGTTAGCTACTTCTGTGATTCCTTCTATGGTTTTTGCTACTACGACCACTGCTATGTCGTCAGCAAAACCTACCACTGTCGCCCCTTCGGGTAGCTGCAGTCTCAGTACTCTATCGTACATGACGTTCCAAGTCGGTGGGCCAAGTACTGATCCTTGAGGAACGCCTCCTGTTACTTCATAGGCCTTGATTCCATTCTCTGTGTCATATAATAGGACTCTGTCATTTAAATAGTCAGCCATCATTCTTCTTATATATAAGGGCACTTCTTGATTTCGAAGTGCCTCATGTATTTTGCTCCATTTGGTCGAGTTGAATGCATTCTTGACGTCCAGCGTGACGACGGTGCAGTACTGCTTTGCTCCTCGTTTCCATCTCTTCCCCTCTATCGCTTCTCGTGCAATGTCAACCTTGGTGTTCCGCACGTCCACCTCTCCCTTCTATAGTCTGGTCCATCCTGACGCAGATTATGCGTTCCAGAATCTTGCCTGAGGTGTCCAGCATGCAGAGTGGTCCGTATGATGCAGCATCCTCAGGTGGCTTCTTTCCCTTTGGTAGTAGCACGAGGCGTTGTTTCTTCCTGTCGGTGGGAAATGTCCCCTCTTCTAGGCATGAGCTGTACAAGTCTATGAAGGACTCTGGTCGCGCATATATAGCACGTTTTAACGCTATATTCGGTATGCCATCCAGGCCTGGAGTCTTATTGTTTCCAACCCTCTTGCAGGCGCTAAGCAGCTCCTCCATTGTTACTGGGGGTATGGCTTCCTCGTTCGCCTCAGCTTCTATAACACACGGTTCTTCCCGTTGCCTGGGAAAGAGTGTGGTCACTACTCGGTCTAATAGTTCCGGGCACTTTGGGGGGGAGGGGGGGGGAGGTGCCCAGCTCCCCTTGATCCTGTATGTATGTATGTATGTATGTATGTATGTATGTATGTATGTATGTATGTATGTATGTATGTTTGTATGTATGTATGTATGTATGTATGGATGTATGGATGTATGGATGTATGGATTTATGTATGTACGTGTGTGCGCGAAAATGGTTACCACGATAACTCCTGAACGCATTTATATTTTTCACTGAAACTTTACAGGCTGATCAAGTATGATCTAATAAAGAACTGATTAAATTTTGGAGCTGATTCACAAAGATTAAGCGGGTTTATGGAAAAAACATTTTTTTTTATAAAAACATTGATAAATTTTTTTTTTATTATAACTCCTGAATGCAATTGTACGTTTTGCTGAAACTTTACAGGCTCATCGAGTTTAAGCTTACGAATTACTGATTAAATTTTCAAGCCGTTTGACTAAAGTAAAGTGCGTTTTTTCAAAATTTCTCTTCAATATTAAAAATGGCATATTTTGCCCAAAAATGGTTACTACGGTAACCCCTGAACGCATTCGCTGAAACTTTACAAGTTCATTAAGTATAACCTAACAAAGCACTAATTAAATTTTGGAATCGATTTAGTAAAATGAAGCACGAAAAAAAAAATACGTTTTAACATTAGAAAATAAAAAATCTTTATTATAACTCCCGAACGCATCTGTACTTGTTGCTCAAAAACGTTCTGCCAAATCACCTTACCACCAAGTTTACATGAGGGAGTTTCTGGGTCAGTGGTAGAGCACGCGCCTTGATATCTTGGGGGTGTTGCGTCAAATCACCCTCGTCACTTTACTTTTGTGCCATTTTTCTTCCAAAAATCCCGTTACAATATATACTTTAATGTTATTTGTTAACAAAATAGAAGCTATTATGTTTTTTGTTAACAGAATAGAGCTGGTAAATATAAGGTTTTAAAAAAGGTTTAGGTTTAAAAAATTCCCTTCCCCCTCCTTCAGCTGCACAATGTATTATTTTTTTATATAGTGTGCGTGAAAGTCGATTTTACGCATGCTCCGCGTGCAATAAATCGCATTTTATGCCCGAGTATCGACAAAAATAAATGTTCGAAAATTTCCTAACTTTTCCTTACTTTTCATGTCCTAGAAAATTCCATGATTTTGCCTTGATTTCCAGATTTCCTTCAACACCTGGATACAGATGATTAAAAAAATAACGACTGAAGCACCGAATTTTGGAGCAAATGTTCAATACTTTGAGGCGAAGAGTCTTTTATTTGTGTTTTAAAGTTCTAAATTTCAAGAATGAAAATATCTCAGCGTTACAATTTTGGAATCTTTCGTCTTTCAATTACTTATAAATAAATATCAATAAAAAGTAAAAGTTTTCGTTTTAATTATTACAAACTTGTATATTATAATTTAGCTGTATAAAAAAGTACAAGTGTAACATTGGTCAAATGTAATTAAGATAAAAATAAGTTAATTCAAAACAATGTAAGGTTAACTATGAAAATGAATGCAATGACGTGAAAGAGTCCATCCATGTATGTATATATATATTTATAGGTTTCGAAATTGTTTTGTAGTTATCATCGCATCGTGTGTCGATTCACGCATTCTAAAATTTATGAGCATGGCGGTCATGAACAATACTATTATAAGTATGTGCTAAGTTTTTAATATTTTCATTAAGAAGCTTTAAAACGATTCTTTTAATCATCACATCTCTTGGAGAAAGCATACTGTTAATGAAGTTAGCAGCGGTTTTTTCAGTAAATTACACAGATTTGGCCCTTATGGCCATATAGACCACCTTGAACCACCTTAAAGATCCAACGATCTTTTTAATAATTTTCCTCTAATTTGTATGATTCAAACTTGTATTCTGTAAAGTTTCAGTCGGCTAGCACATTTCTAGTCAAAACCGTTGAATTTTGAAACGAATTTTTAAAAATCTCCCACTGTGCCCCCCCTCTTCGTATGCTTCGGTATTCGGGGCGAAATATGCCACCACCTCGTCGTCGGGAGGGAACGCGATCCAGGGATCTTCTCCCTCGCCCACCTCCCTGATGACGACTTTTGGCCGCTCCTCCTCGCAGGTTAAGGCAGCCATCACCCGCTCAAAGGCTGCTTGCAGCTCCTCGGGACTCCTACCTAAGCATATAAAATTTCTACCTTAGGTTCGCAGTCCTTTGTGCGCGCGTTTTTCTCGGTGACATCGACGGGTTAGTATTTGTCGTCGCGACGACCAGGCCTCCTCTTCTCGGTGTCGACCTCCGTTCTAGGAGTCTCTGGCGTAGGTCTCAAGCGCCTATCAGTATACACCTTTTTTCCGGGACGACTTCTCTTCTTGATCGCAGGGTTGAACACGATCGCGCGCGTCTTCTCCGCTCGCTTCGGACGGCCGGCGACTTCGCTCGTTCCGGACGCTACCTCGCTCTGTTCACAGACAGAGTCTCGCTCGCTTTGCGCGGGTGTTTCATCCCTTGGAGGTTGAGCGTTGCCATCCTCTTCGCTCTTCGGCGACTCTTCGTCCGTCGCTGCCAGATGGAATGGCTTCAGCTGCGCGGCTGGTGCAAGATTTACTTGCTCGCCCATCTCGTCGACAAGTCGATAAGTATTGGTACCGCGTATTTCTACTATCTTATACGGACCAATGTACGGTGGCGCTAACTTCGCGGAGCGTTGCTCCGCTCTATAAGACAGCACGTGATTCCGCCTCATCACTAACAAGGAAAGGTACCCAACCCGAACTCACCGATTTTGATGATTTTCATATATGTTGTAGAACATAAAAAAATAAGAGACACGTATTTTTTTTTATCGGCTAATTTTCACTTTTAAGGGGTAAAAACCTCCCCTAAAGTTAACCCCCAAAAAGCGTTTTTTTTAAATATCTCGGCTTAAAATTAATATTTTTCAATGAAACAAATTGGAGGTTATTTCTTACAAAAAGAGCAAGTATTTCATGGTGATTTGAAGAGTAAGGGTAGCATCCCCTATTTTTTAGGGGTTGAAAACATATATTTTTTGGCATAATTTTATAATAAAAATGTTTAAACCGACTAAAAAAAATTGGAAAAAATGTTTAAATATCCTTAATAACAAAATTTAGTTGACGTCTTTCGGTGTTTTCATAAATATTATCCCTAAGGGGGTAAACCACCCCTAACACAAAATAACTGTAAATATGTAATTCAATACATAATATTTCGTAGAAAGTTTGTATATAGAGGTTTTCGAGGTCGCTGATTACAAATCTGTTATCAGATTTTGAAAATTCAAAATGGCGGATCCAATATGGCGGACGGAAATATCGAAAAAAAATTTTTACTTTCAAAAAAACTTGTTTACAAATGTGTGATCTTTGTAGCCTGTACATGTGAACTAAAGAGCCTTAAACCCTATGCTTTACCGTAGACACGAGTATAGACATATTACCGATATTTTATTCTATCATTTTGTATGTAACAAATAACGTCTCGTTTTATGTTTCAATCAAAGATTATTTATTTTTCTGCTTTTATAAATTAGCATAATTTCAAAAGTAATTTCATAAATTATAAAGTATTTCATAAATTGCATAATTATATAATTTTATAAATTCAAAAAGTCCACACTTTTTTGCAAATGAAAAAACATAGGTTAATAAAATTAGTTTATCAAACTCTTTTGCGTTTTGTAATAAAATTTAATGTTGTCAAACTTGGGAGTTTTTCATTGTTACAATTATTTCGTAAGCCGAAAGTTTTTTAGATGAATTCTCGAAGTAATGATTATTGTATCTATAGTAAAATATTTACAGTCTGGAATTCCATAATAATACTATTTGCTACGATTTAATGAATTTATCAAAAAATCTAAATTTAATAATAAATATTATTCTAATTATTATTATTATTTTTCATTATCATTGCTATTATCAGTATTACTGTTATTATTGCTATTGCAATTATGCTTATTCTTCTTCTTCTTATTATTATTATTATATTACTATGATAATTTTTGTTATTGGTAAAAATACATAAAAGAATATTAATACTCGAACTTCATTTGCAATTAAAGAACACGTTGTTATTGGAAGGGAATTTTATATGCATTCATTAGTTTAATGAATGTTATCGTACATTCAATAATAATTCCACAGATAAATGTCTTTCACTCATAAAAGTTGTTGACAATATGTGCGAATCAGTATGTTCTTTTTTTAGATTGTTTTCATCGAGTGTTTACCTCAGCTGCCTGTGTTATTTTTTAGGCAGTGAGTGAGTTTTGTGGGTATTCTAGTTCGATGCCGGAAAGTACGAATAGTACGTCTTTTTGTTTGTCAGTGGTATCATACAGTTGTAGAAAATTTTCTTTAGTGATTTTATATAGATTTACATTATTCAATTTCAAAGTGAATAAAAGTTGAATAAAACCAAAAATAGAGTTTTCCGAACATCACAAAGTGGAACGAGAATTCTTCTCCAATGCATAAATTAATGATTTGATTCAATTTACATTCACTCGTTTTATTCTGGTAGAAATGTAGCAGTCGTGCCTTACATGCAAAAACACAGCTTGTATAAATTTTACCGCTTGTTTTCATTTTAGATTGAAAAATGAAAATTAATCCGTTAAACGTTCTAAACGTATTATTAGCATACTTTCAAGCGTTAAACATACCAGATAGTGTCACGAATTATCACGAAACAGAGTTGGCCGAAAAAATAAAAGAAATTTTAATAGATGCAACACATGATTTCAACGATGTAGTAATGATTACTGATGACTCTTTGGATTTTCAAGAAGAGTATAAACACCATAATGCGGAAATAATTGAAGATGAAGTGCAACATCATTTTCCTGATCCGGATATAGCACCAACAAATCAATGTACAGCAGATAATGAAGAACTAGATTTTGAATACAAACAAAGAGCTGTAGAATTTTGGAGAAGTAGCAAAACGAAGCAAAATTTAAGTCTCAAAACAGTGCAAAACAGATTCAAAAAAGTATCATCTATTAGTCAGCTACGTCGTTGGGCTCATTCAATTAATAAAGGTGGCACGTATAGAGAAAAAGTAGCACAAATTTGTCAGTATACCCTGGATAATTTTCAAGCAGCTCTCGACAGTGGTTCAATTATCCATGATGAAGATATAATTCGATGGGCCTTACAAGCTAAAAAAGAAATTGGTTTTGATGATATTAGATTCAAAGCTTCTAAACATTGGTTACTCAAATTTAAGCAAGTACACCGAATAGTTTCTAGGAAAATAAATAAGTTCATAACAAGAAAAACACTAGAAAGTAGTGCAGAACTTACGGCTAAAGCTGAAGCATTTATCGATGACGTTAAATCGTGTATACCAAGGATTGGACTCGAAAATTTGTATAATACAGATCAGAGCGGATTTCAGCTAGAAATGCATTCTGGAAGAACATTAGCAGTAGAAGGAGAAAAGCAAGTGCAATGTCTGGTACAGTCAATTTCAGCAACAACGCATAGTTATACTATACAGCCACTAATATCAGCTACTGGACAACTGTTGTCACCGCTATTTCTTGTTTTAAAGGAACCAAGTGGCAAGTTTGGCCCTATTGTAGAACAAAACATATTTAGACCAGAAAACGTGTACGTGGAAGCATCCAAATCTGGAAAATTAACAACAATTAAGGGAACTAATAACAATTTTTGTCAGTTAATTAGTAAGTCGTTTAATTGCAGATCACTTCAAAATCTGGTTAGAAAAAATATTTTATCCCTATGTAGGCCATCACTCAATACTATTACTTGATTCTTGGAGTGGTCATTGTGACAAAGTTATAGAAGAAACAATGCCACAAAATAAAATTATTAACATAAAAAAAATTCCAACTGGAACCACAGGAAAAATACAACCACTTGATGTCTATGGATTCCGTATTTGGAAAAACTTTGTCCGAACATTTTCTGATAATGTAATGTTAATGGATCATGATATGAATTTACATGTGAGAAATAATATAATTAAACTTCAATCATTGGTTCACAACCAACTGTCTTCACCGAGATATATAGATTTGTTTAAATATTCCTGGTATAAAAGCGGTTACGTCAATGAAAAACCAGATAAATTTGATAATCCTATAGATTTCAGTTTTGGAAAGTCTTGTGCAACACATTGTGAAATAGAAGGGTGCACAAACATTGCAATTGTACGATGTGGTTGGTGCAAAAAAGCATTGTGCTTTAAACACTTTTATGAGGACTACCATTATTATAAAAACATCGTAAAATAATATATTTTATGCTCAATACAAAAAATGCACTATGGCAAAAGATAAAAGATTGTAGATTATTATTATACTCTAATATTATAAACAAAAATACATTATAAGTTGAATTTACAATAAAGGAATTTCAATAACATTCTGATAACAATTTCTACGGAAATTATAAAACTGCTTCACACACAGAATTTTCTTGTTTACAAATTTAGGAATTTGAGGTGGTTTGGTTAAAAAGCACAACCATTTCGCCTATTTGTTCTTTAGGGGTTTAGGGTTTAAGGCTCTTTAGTTCACATGTACAGGCTACAAAGATCACACATTTATAACAAGTTTTTATGAAAGTTAAAATTTTTTTTCGACATTTTCGTCCACCACATTGGTTCCGCCATTTTGAATTTTCAAAATCTGATATCAGATTTGCAAAGAGCGATCTCGAAAACCCTCATATACAAACCTTCTACAAAATATTATGGATTGAAGTATACTTATAGTTATTTTGTGTTAGGGGTGGTTTACCCCCCTAAGGGGAAGTATCTATGAAAAAACCGAAAAACTTAATTTGTTTATTATAGATGTTTACAAATTTTTTCCAATTTTTTTAGTCGTTTAAAACTTTTTTATTATATAAAATTTTTTTTCGATATTTCCGTCCGCCATATTGG
>JAZHPH010001088.1:0-14182 GCA_037356405.1 Nasonia oneida | reverse complement strand
AAATTTGCAAAAATATGATCAAAAGTTTTTACGGTAGTCTTCAACATTGAATAATGGTTCCATAATGTCGGAGGAGAAAGTGTCATTGCCAATTCTTTGAAATAAGCTAAAAATATTTCTTCAACGAACATTGTGGTTTTTTTTGTTGAACGCCAAGACTTAAAGTTGTTGTATGTTGCAACATATAGACGTTTTGATTTGTCCGGCAATAAATCTAAAGTTACTTCTTTAGCTGCTGCAGCGATTTCGGGTGGAATTTCATTTCCATAATCGGATATATCGTCTGTATCACAAGAACTGTTATAACTCATGTTTACTTTTCGGTTATGTACCAATAGGTTATAAACAAGACGTCTTGCACTAATGATACACAATTTCGCAATCATACATATGTAAAACAAATGACAGCAATATGATAGGTTTCCCCACGCACGCTTCAAATGTTCCCGCGCACGCTGTGAGAGAGCGTGCCTAAGTCGATGACTTTAGCGCCAAAATAAATGACTCTAAAGTCGAGCTCCGCGCACGCTGTTATGAAAAATCAACTTTTTGCATGTGCTTAAACGTACGCGGAGCGTGCATAATAGTTTATTTTACGCACACTATATCGTAATATATTTTAAATACTGTCTTATTTAATAATTTAGATAAGTATTAAATAAAATAACAATAAAATGAATTTATCTTTATATGAGAAAATATAATATGATTTTATATAAAATTACATAATTTTCCATACTTATATTGATCCTTAGCGGAACAAAAATTCTGCACATAACAGTATCCATCTGCAGATTTCAGACTACAACAGAAGATAACTGAACAAAACAGAAATGGTCAGCAGAAGAATGTCAGAATTGAGACAAAGTCAACAGTTACTTACAGGTATTATTAGTTTTTTTTTTAGTTTACTGCGGATGGTGCCAGATTTCAACAGTTTTCAACAGTTACGTTAATTAGATTTTATTATCAAGTGGCGCAGTAGCACCACGAAGACGAGTTTGAGAAGCAGGCGAAGCCGCCGTGCCCGCGCTGCTATTTACTTCTATATTGAGGTTCGCATTTTTCATTACAAAGAAATAAATGTATTTCTTTCTTGTCTCTTATATATTTTGACTTATATCATGTTTTATCATGCCTAACTATGATTTTCAACAAAAAATATTGATAAAAATGACCTTTGATATAAAACACGAGTTTGTTATTCACAAAATGCTCAAATCAAATCAAAAAATTCTAGGACCGTTAAGTTAGCGGCAACAAGTGTTAGAACCGTAAAGTTGACTGCGTAGCTATACACAGATGGATATTGCTCTCTTATCGGTTTTCTGCATGCTCGCTTACATGTAGTTTTTAGTGTCTAGGTGTAGAAATAATTCGAAGGCGGTGTCTAGGTACGGGGTGGCCGATGACGAGGTCTAGGTGGTGCGCTCTGTAATTTTGTATGTCGAGGTAAATACATCATTTGAGGACAGTGTCTAGGTATACGGGGTGGCCGATGACAATGTCCAGGTGGTTCGCACCGTAGATTTTAGTGTCTAGGTGTAAAAATCATTTAAACGTGGTGTCTAGGTTTACAGGGTGTCCGATGACGAGGTCTAGGTAGTGCGCTCCGTGGTTTGTGGTGTCTACGTGTGATAATCATTCAAGGGCGGTGTCTAGGTGTACGGGGTGGCCGATGACGAGGTCTAGGTGGTGCGCTTCGTGGTTTTTTGTGTCTAGGTGTAAATATAATTCGAGGGCGGTGTCTAGATGTATAGTGTGGCCGATGACGAGGTCTAGGTGATGCACTCCGTGTTTTTTGGTGTCTAGGTAAATAAATCATACGGGGACAGCGTCTAAGTGTGCAGGGTGGCCGATGATGAAGTCTAGGGGGTGCGTCGTGATTTTTTATGTCTAGATAAATATATCATACGAAAACGGCGTCTAGGTATACAGGGTAGCTGATGCCACAAGTACAATGAAACAGTCATAGCAAGTTACGTAGTAAGTAACTTTAAGTTAAGTAAGCCCTTTATTGACAAAAAAAATGTTGTTGCTTCATTATGATGAAATATAATAAACTGGACTTTGGTTGATTTATCTCAGTTCTTTTTTATCTGTTATTTCGTTGCGGAACATATCAAACTCGCCTAACCTTTTACTTTTTCAAAAGTTAATTTTGTTGATGTTATTAAAGGCGTGTTTTAAAAAAAGTTAAGAAAAATGTGTAGAAATCCGAAGATATGAAGAAAACTGTTTTAAATTATAAAAAAACTATTGTCTTCACTTATTAATAGTTATTGTCTGTTGTATTCATTTTTTATTTATTTTCTAAATTGTAAAATTTTACACCTGAAAAAAAAATCCAACTGAAGAATCTAGCAAACTAAATAAAACTGAAGACAACAAAAGATTACTGTTATCTGTGTCTTAATTTTTCTTTTTCGATAGGGATTTAAGATATCGTTATCATTTAATATAAAAGTAAATATTGTATTATGTATTACATTTTAGTACAGAATATAAATCTTATGATTGTTATAAATAATTACAAAGAGTTTAAAAACATTTTTGAATATTTAAAATTTATATCTATTTTATTCTATAATTTTAATGCCGGTCATGTGTACTAGTAGCTATAACTACTCTTATAGAATGTTGGCTGTATTGAATATATTCATTTATATTCGACGGTAATTAATTCTTATGAAACGTTTCCGAAGTCGTGCTTTTGATTTGTTAGAATTTATCAATATGGCAATCCTATTGGAGCATTTTAAAAACGTTTCACAAGAATTAACTGCTATCGAGTGCACATCTAATATTTAACAGTATATTTAATAATGACACGTCAAATAATTAAAGGGATGTCGGCGCAAAAGAGTATTTTGTATTCTCAATCTTCTAGAAAAACAGAAAGTCTAATCGAAATTTTCTTTGGGTAGAACGATTCATTAAACTTAAGGTAGTTCACTCAAAAAATTAATATTCTTACAGTTTGCTGCAATTTTGTAAATGTATCCTATTAAGTGCCCTCTCTAACGTGGTAAAGTTTTTTACCCCCTGAGCGATATGATTTTTTAAGTTTGTTTAATTACGAAGAAAATAAATTTTACATCTTTTTGAAAAACCAGGTCATGATGTAAAATCATAATACAAATCAAGGAAATAAAAATTTGATAGGGCGAGCGGTGCTTTTTGAAAAGTTACAGCAATCGAAAGTTTCAATTCTATACTATCAGTAAATCTATATATGCACGCAGAGTTTCTCACTTTTCTCAATATACACTTAGGGATCATTTGAATTGTTATGTTTTATTGGGTTCGGACCAGAGCACTTTACTTTAAAGACGGATTGGATGTTACAGCGTTTAGTTTGACTTTTTATGTTGTTCGCTTAACTTATTGTATTATTTATTTACTAGGTTGTTATTTAGGTATTTCAACTTTGGTACTAGGGCGACTTACAATTATAGTCGTTATCTCGCTCTTTAGATAACGTAGTCTCCTTCTTAAAGTGGCAGATGTTGACTGTTCTAATCGACACGATTTCTCGTGGCAAGTTATACGATCTTATCTAAGCTGTATTACCACTAACGCCAGATTTGTTGACGGGCCCTTCGCCTATTACACGATGCAGACTCTCTACTAGAAAACAAGGAGTCTTCTATATCTCGCATGCAGAGTTTGAGTGGTTGGCACACACTCAATAAGCGATGCGTACTGAGAAATAGCACTCGTACTCGCCGACCGGGTACAGTCACACGACAACTGATTACTTGTACAAAAAGCGCTCTGTGGATCGTTTCCTGGCTTTTTAAAGCCTCGATAACGATTCAAGGAGTTGTGAAACTTATTGAAACGAGGCAACGATCAACCAATCAACATCTCACGTGTAAGGATGATATACAAAAGTAAGTCAGTAATACTCGCGTGAGAAGTGCTGACTCGCAGGTCAGAGCACTCGCCCGGATGTTCAACGATTGGTCTCGTACTATCGCGATGGGTCTAGTATACGTCGCCTGCATGAGTGCACGAATGCAGTCATACAGGCTCTACACACTTACATGCCAAGAATATATGAACATAGAACATTACAGAAAGTTGCAAAATGGCTTGCGCTAAACAAATTAAGTTTAAATGTAAATAAAACAGTGTATATCACATATGAAAACTTCTGATAGTGTGCTGGACAATTTGCATATAATTATCGGTAATAATGTTATTGAGCGAGTAAGAAGCCATAAATATTTAGGACAAATTTTCGATTTCAATATGCGTTGGGATAAACATATTGATTTCCTTGTAAAAAAAATAGGTATCTGATTTTTACCTTTGCTAAAATCAGAAATATATTTTTTGTTCCGCATGAACATGCTTTAACAGTTAGACAATTGTTTCAATTAGAAGCTGTATCATTTCATTATTGCACTCCAAAAGATTTATTTAAAAAAACACGAGTATAATACTAGAAATAAAAGCATTCAGTTGCCAAAATTTCATAGAACTATGACTCAGAATAATAGCTATTATGTGGCTATTCATGTGTTCAACACATCTCAAAGCTCTAGATTCAAGGGGTTCAGCCTGGGTTAAATCCTGCAAACAAAAAACAACAAAATATTCGTCTGATGAAGTTTTTTTTTCTTTTTACGTAAATTAAAAAAAAAAGCATCTACTAAAAATATTTACAATATACACTATTCCTACCAAAATATATCATATATATACCATACAAAATTTCTTACCAAAATTCATGACATTTTACTATATAAATAAGTGTTTTTAGTCACTTGCCACGGCTTTGTAAAAGATCCGGACCGTCTTCTTTACTCTACCCGGGCTTAAAATGTACCTTAAACATGCCCCTTCAGACCTAATAAAAGACATTTTTGAAAAATATTAATTAAAGATTATTATCCATACGTTGTATACGTAGCTAATAAATTTAATTAATATTTTTTACACTGTACTTGTTGCTAACAACATTGAATTAATATTTTTCAAAAATGTCTTTTATTAGGTCTGAAGGGGCATGTTTAAGGTACATTTTAATCCCGAGTAGAGTAAAGAAGACGGTCCAGATCTTTCACAAAGCCGTGGCAAGTGACTGACAGTATATTTCGATACAAGTGCGCAAAAGTTAATTATACACGAGTGGGAGGTTTGTCACCCGAGCGAAGCAAAAGTGACAATCTCATAAGTGTAGAATCAACTTTTTGCACGTGTATCGAACGTTATTTTTTTATACAGGGGGCGGAAAATGCGATTGAACGCACGCGGCGCGAAGAAATCCACGTTATTGATAAGTCTTGTGATAAGAAAATACTTGCATCGGGACTTGCTCTGTTAATGTCTCATTTGGTTCTACATCTCGTCAACTTCTGGTCTATGTTATTCAAGGCTCTTACGATTCCTTATTTGGTCGTAAATGGATCGCACAATTCAGTAACGAAATTGATTGGACCGAACTCTTTTCTCCAATCAAGGTTAATGCCCTTTCTACTCTTCCATCTTCATTAACTCGTGATCAACAAGTACAACTGGATCAACCTTTAACAAGATACGCTGAAGTTTTCATTGAAACAGCTGGAAAGCTTACTGGACCTCCAGTTAAGGTACATTTTAAACCCGGAACTTCTCCTGTTTTTGCTCGTGCTCAAGATATAGCATATGCGTTACGCGACAAATATACTAAAGCAGTTGACGTTAAACTTGCGTCTAGATTTTACAAAAAAGTTGATTTTTCCGAGTGGGCTTCGCCTACACACGTCGTTATTAAAAAAAAGGTGATATTCGTATAACTGGCAATTATAAACCTACGTTGAATCCACGTATAATAACAGATGAATGTCCTATTCCAAAACCTAGTGACATATTCAACAAAGTAAAAGGAGCCAAAATTTACGCATCTTGATATTACAGATGCTTATACACATCTTCCTGCTGACGACGAGTACAGCCATGCTTTAAACCTCAATATTCCTACACATGGGTTAGTTCGTCCTACACGAGCTGTTTACGGCGCAGCTAACGTTCCTGCAGTTTGGCAACGTCGATTAAAAGAAATCTTACAAGGTCTAAAAAACGTTGAAAATTTTTTCGATGACATCATTGTATGGGCTCAAAGTTTCGAAGAATTGTTGATTATCCTGGAAACGTGTTTGATCCGTCTTCTTGAAAATGGCGTTCGTCTCAATCGACAAAAATGTGTTTTCGCTACAAATTCTGTAGAATTTTTGGGTCATAAACTAGATACACAAGGCATTCATAAATCTGCTTCTCACATTAAGGCAATTCGTGATGCTCCTAAACCTTCTACACCTCAAGAATTAAAACTGTTTATTAGTTGATACCCGCTCTCCCGCAGTCCCCTGCGCACGAATACCCCCACTCTCCGTACGCGTCGGCGCTGCTTACCGAACGCCCATAAAAGCCGGGCGCACGCGGCACGACGGTCAGTAGCCCCAGCTCGGTGCAGACGTACCCCCACTCTCGATGCTCGGCTAGCGAGCTCGAGACGATCTCTACGGACGGCCAGCTTAGGAAAAATCTTCAAGAATAAAACATCTAAAGGAACTTAACATCTTCTTTTTCACGGACCTTTCCTCCGACGATAAGACGACGCAAAGTCCCTGGTCTCTCTCTGAGGGCCGCGCTCTGGACTTATAAGTCCGACACTAACTCACGCAGCGCAGTTTATCGCGGGTAGTTGAACAGAGCAGCTGACCGGCCGAGACACAGTCTCGCGGATATCTAAGCTGCCTACGACTCCAGTCAAGGCCATCCTCTCTCTCTATCCCTTGAATGCAAGTGCGACTGCAGAGCCAAGTACGAGCCGGCTGGGGCTTGCTTCCCAGCATAAGCTCGGCAACAGCAACTAGACGACCGCGGTCGCACGACCAGGATAAAGAAGGTCGTCGTTCTCGGGCGACATAAACCCGCCGTGCTCTCGGACTCTCCTACCGCCCAGATTATCCATCAAGAAGTGGCCAAGGTCGAATCAACAGAGCCCGCATCGTCTCCGGAGCCCGTCTTAGACCTTCATCCGTCGGAAGACGACGAACAGCGCCTCCTAGCAGCAGAACGAGAGGTTACGCTGCGCAAGTCTACACGGCCACGGCCGATACACGCAC
This sequence comes from Nasonia oneida, assembly GCA_037356405.1. Lineage (NCBI taxonomy): Eukaryota > Metazoa > Arthropoda > Insecta > Hymenoptera > Pteromalidae > Nasonia > Nasonia oneida. Next base: position 7,064 of record JAZHPH010001088.1, on the reverse strand, counting down.
CGCCTGAGGGGAATTCACTCCACGGGCCTACAACGTTTCGCTGTCCCGGTCTACGCGACCCACGCCGACTCGATGCCGCCAAGAGACGAGCGCACCAGCGCCAAGAAACACTGACACACAACACAGTCCCACGAGACTTTGGAGGCTCATCGCAGCCGATCTCGAAGCCGTATCCTCTCCATCCGGAAGCTCCAGAAGAGGCCCCGCTATCACTCGCCTGAACGAGTTCTCCCGCCCCGACCTCAGTAGAAAAAGATAAAACAACCGGCCCTTTTCAGGGCCACCAATCAATAAAACGTTGGGAAATCGCTTTTTGAGACTATCCTGTGGACTACTTTCTGTGAAGAGCCGGGATAGAATCATGGTAAAGCTACGTACTACAATTCATTCATTCCTGACTTAGCTACAAAAGCTTGACCACTTTGGGACATGCTTCTTACGTCATCTTTTCAATGGTCGCCTACTGCTGATAAAGCACACGAAGAGCTTAAAAATATTCTCATTTCTCCTCAAGTTTTGATGCCATACAACCCACCCTTACCTCTCATACTCGCCACTGATGCAAGCAAAGTAGGACTCGGAGCTATTTAATCACATAAACTTAGCAACGGAATCGAAAGGCCAATTGCTTATGCGAGCCGTACATTAAGTGCTACTGAACAACGCTATCGTCAAATCGACAAGGAAGCTTTAGCTATTGTATGGGCTTGTCAAAAATTTTTTAATTATTTATACGCTCGCCATTTTACGCTATTTACAGATCACAAGCCATTGACACAGATTTTTCATCCTGAAAAATCACTTTCTATTCTTTGTATCAGTCGAATGGCTAATTATGCTGATTACTTAGCTCATTTCAACTACGATATTAAGTTCAAGCTAACTAAAGCTAATGCAAATGCAGATTATTGTTCACGTGCTTCACTTCCTTCAACGGTTGACACTATTGAAATTTCAGAACTTGATTCTTTTGACACAATTATTATCAACCAGATCAATTAGTTTCCTGTACGAGCAGAGCAGATTGCGAAGGAAACTCGTAAAGATTCTAATCTAGGTAAAATTATTCAACTACTCGAAGTTGCTCAAGATCTATCTCGTCATGGATACAAAGCGCCTGAGTCTTCTTATGGTTTATCTTCACATTGCTTCAGTTTTGAACATCGAGTTGTAATTCCATCGTCTCTTTGTCAAACAATTTCAAACGACATTAATTCGGCGCATTTGGGCATTATCAAAATGAAAGGTTTGGCACGATCATTTGTTTACTGGCCAGGAATTGATGCAGATATTGAACTTATTGCTAAATCTTGTGCTGAGTGTGCCAAGCATTTTCATGCTCCTCCTAAATTCAACGCATATCATTGGGAACATCCTAAAGGTCAATGGGAACGTATTCATATAGACTACGCTGGACCAGTAGCTGGTAAGATCTTTACCAACTTCAAGTGTTGAGATGTCTACGACTACAACGGAAGCTCAATCCTCAACATCTCATGCATCTTTTCCACCTATTGTAAATGATTCCAAAATCCATCTACCTCTGCAACTTTTTAAGAAGAATTTTCGTTTTAAACTCAAGATCAACGTACTGAACGTTTACCTCAAGAACAGTTATTTTTCATTCCAAACACACCGATTTTAATTAAAGAAATCTTTATAAAGGAGGGAGGAAATGTAGTATATTTCAATTAACGTTCTTTTTAAGTTCTATTGTTTTTCATGCAACTTCATATTATTGATTGTAAATAATAATTGTCATTCAAAATAAACCAATCTTTGAGTAAACATATTTGCACTTTCTCTAAGTTTACTCTATACATATACAATATATATGTATATTAGTATGACAGGAATTCATAGGGAGGGACTTTAGCGAGGGAGGGACTTAACGATGTGCAGCGATAACCCTATAAGAGGAAGCAAAAGTTTGAGAAAAATCGATTTTTACATTTTAGCTCTTTACTTGAGAACCGCTTGACAAAATCGTTTAAAATTTTAGAAGCAGATAGCTTCTTTATGGTTAATCGACAAATAAAATTTTGAAGCATTTGACTACATTGGTTTAGAGATATAAAGAATCAAAAAATTAAAAAAAAATTTGAAACCTTGATTTCTTTAAAACCGTAGGGGCTTGAAAGCTGCGCAATGAACTTAGCCAAAACACATAGAATATCTACTTTTTCCCAAAATCTCAAGTGCGATAAATCCTTTTAACGTCCATAATCGAGGCACAAAAAAACTCATTTTTTTCAGTTTTCAATTTATTATTGAAAAAACGAGTAATCAAATCACTTAAACTTTTAACAGGATATAGTTTGACACGCGACTTCTCGACATGTTTTTTTCGTGAGGTTATAATGTTTAGTTTCAGAGATATAAATTACAAATAAAATATCCTTTTTCATTTTATCTGCCGAACAAAGCGGTCGATCTGAGGACCAAACAAGGTAAAGTAGGTAATTTTATTCTCTTTTAAATACATTTCAGCTGAATTGTTTGTAACAATGGAATGATTAAAAAAACCCGAATAGTGTTTTTCAAACATCAAAAAATGGCCATAAAAAAAGTGAGAAAATAAAAAATAACTGTTTTTCCCGAATTCAGAATCCAAAAATAGATATGCATGTCAAATTACATTGATATTGACGGAGTAGTTTCAGAAATATTACAGTATACATACACACACACCCCCGAAGATAAATCAAACATGAATAGTGAGTTAATAACATTACTACCTCAAGCGGGTCAAGCCACAGTGCCCAGTCCCACCGTCAATTCCGATCAGGTGAAAGACCCGGTGGTCGATGCTGGCCCCATAATGTTTGGGAGGAGGAGGGGGGCAAACTCACTTAAAAGCCGCAGAGGTTTATCACCTGACCATTGCTGCATATAGGAACGCACGTAATATGGAAATGGAGGTTGATGCTGACAGAGATAAGAGAGCTGCATGCATAACGCAAAGGAATGCGATCGATGAACTGATGGATTATGTCAGGAACAGATACAATGTGCACAAGCAAATTGAAGATCTTTCCCGAATCATAAGAGCGAGCTATAAGAATCTCTGCATAGCAGAAGATAACTTCTGCAATGCAAGCGCCCGGGAACATAGGGGAAGGAAACCCAGACAACCCCAAGTTTCAGATCCCGGAAGGCTGGTACAACGGAGGAAGTCCCAACTACCACACAGGATAGAAGTGGAGGAAACTAAGAAGCAGATAATCAAGCTGAAAAGACAGCGTGACAGGAAGTCGTCACAAGAAAGTCAAAGAAAAAGGAGAAAAAGACGAGCGAAGAGGAAAAATAAGTTCCTGGCGTTACAAACCAAGGGCCAGCAAGAATAGACAGAAGCGGGCAAGACCTCCCAGACCGGATGCTTTAATCATCAAGACTGCAGAAGGAAAGAGCTATGAAGACATTTTATCCAAAATAAAAACGGCTCCGTCACTCAACACACTGAGGAATAGCGTAAATAAAATACGCAGAACAGTTGCAGGTGGTCTTCTGATAGAGCTTAAACGCACAAAAGAAGTCAAAACTTTGGACTTCCAAGAAGCAGTTAAAGTAGTATTATTGGAAGACGCCACAATAAAAGCACTCCAGGAAGAAGAAACCATTAAAGTAAGACATCTGGACATGCTAACCTCAAAAGAGGAGGTACTAGAAGTACTACAGAAGGAAAGTGGCGAAGAGAACATCATAGAAGTCTCCACGATAAGATTTCTGCGAAAGACGTATGGTGACACGCAGATTGCAGTGATACGGGTACCAGCTCAGATAGCGGCTAAGATCACTAAGCTACAGAAGACCAAAATAGGATGGGTCAACTGTAGGATCCAGGTAGCTTACTACAAAAAAGAGCCGCTTAGGTGTTATAAATATCTAGGTTTTGGCCATATCGGTAGAAAGTGCACAGTAACTAAAGACAGAAGTAAGCTTTGCTTTAAATGTGGAAAAGATGGGCACAAAGCAAATAAGTGTAAGAACCAACCCTACTGTGTACTCTGCAAAGGAGGCACAGATAGGAAGAGTGACCACGCAGCTGGTAGCTATGCATGCCCAGTTCACCGAGCTGCAGTAGAAGCCACTGACAGACGAAGAAAATTAAAATATATCCGTGAGACAGAAATCGACATAGCCATCGTCTGAGTACAATAGAGAGACCTGGACAAACCATCGTGGGATATGGACAGTACTGGTAAAGCGGCGATATTGGCATGCGGAGACGCCACTTTCCAGGAAAAAATGACAAGATGTAATGAAGGATTCGTACGCGCTAAAGTCGCAGTCGTACACATGGTAATGAGAAATATTATCCAAGCCTGCGACGCAATAATGCAAATGATAGCTCCCAACCATAAACGACCGTCAGTATACTGGTGCATTAGAGAAATTGACGCGGCCCGCAAAGAGTGTCATCAAACTAGAAGACGGGAACAGCGGGCTCGGAAGAAATACTACAAGACTGGTCGTGGTAGAGAAATAGTAGACGACCTCAATAAAGAAATGAAGGATGCTAAACGGATACTAAAGAAAAAAAATCTAAAAGATACGACGGTGCCTGAAAAAGTTACAGGACGAGGTTGAGCTGGATCCTTGAGAACGACCGTACCAAGTAGTAATGAAGAAAATAAAGGGAGGTTATATCCCCCCTCCTAAGAGCCCGGCATTGCTGGACCATATTGTGACCATACTGTTTCCCCTTCAACTGGAAGTAACAGCTATTCCTGAAGCGGAGGTAAATGACGAAATCATTCCAACAATCACCACAGAGGAATTACTGGCTGCATCCTTGTGGACTTGTACAATTCATGTCTCAAAGAAGAGACGTTTTCTAAGAACTGGAAAAAGCAACGCCTGGTGCTACTACCAAAAGGAGATAAGCCATATAAAGAAGCTGCCTCATACAGACCACTCTGCATGCTGGACACCCTAGGCAAGATTTTAGAGCGCATAATCAGCGTTAGAATGGACATAATCATTGAAAAACCAGGTGGAATATCAATACGGCTTAAGGAAAAAACGCTTCATTCTTGATGCCGTAAGCTTAATAGTCGACACCGCCAGAACTGTAACAGAAGGAAAAAGATGGAAAGGAAGATCTAAGAAGTACTATGCTATTATTATACTGGATGTTAAAAGTGCGTTAAACTCAGCCAGCTGGAGCAAGATACACGAGGTACTACGGAAAAAAGAGATACCTGCATATATAAGAAAGATTATGTCTGACTACCTGAAAGACAGAACCCTTTAGTATGACACAAAGAGTATTTTTTCCCCTATATCCTGTGTGTTCTTAATTGACTACCTGATATCCCATTTCACTGCATCCAAGCATCTCATTCTTTCGCATGATCGCGCGACGGCGCACAGTGTACCAAAATCGACTTTTTATGGCCAGAATTCGTTCAACAAACCAAATCGCAATCATTCTTAATGAAAAAAATTGAAAAATATTTCTACGATAATTTCCGTTCATGTAGAACTACTTATATTTGATAACGCATTACGTACCCTATGAGAAAAAAACCGTACATAAAAAAAGAAAAAGAGCTCGAGTCGAGTACCGGGTCGAGTCAAGTTACTCGAATATTTCGAACTACTCGAATTTTCCGAGCTACTCGAATTTTCCGAGCTACTCAAATTTTTCGGGTTACTCGAATCTTTTGAGTTACTCGAGTTTCTCGCACTACTCGAGATTATTTTTTAATCATATATTTATCAAACCCTGTGACTATGCCGCTACCCTAAGCGGGTCTTGGGCGTTGTCGTCCAGACGGGTGGGTGCCTATCACCACTACACAGCGCGTCCTTAGGTTGCGGATAGAGGAACAGCCCCTGAGAAAGTGGTTAGCTGCGAATAAATTGAATAAGCAGCCGCAGACAGCCAATAGGAACAGGCGTGGGTGTGATGAGCCCACACTGTCGAACGCATTCATCTAGAAACACTACGCAAGCACCACAACAAAAAACACTTCACATTACCTCTCAATCTATCTCTTTCATCACACATTACAAAAATGGGCAAAAATCCTGCTGCCGAGGAGGATGCGGGAGCGATGATAACTGCCCCGAAAGGGGATGTGTAGAATGATTCGTCACCTGGTCTTACGCGGTAACGATGCCAGCGAAGGCGCGCTGCCTTGCAGGGAGGCGTTAGGATGCCAGAATGAAACCGTAGTGTGTCTGACGACGAGTTGACACTGTCCTCGGCAAAATCGGAAAGCTCTCATACTTAGTTCTAGAGAGGTATGGGGGTTATCACCTCTAGAACGGTGGACGCACCTGCGATCGGAACAGGATCCGAAGCGCGCGGGTTTAACATACTATCATGGCTCAAACAAATCAAATCCGAACCAAAAGGGACTTTTGACGAGACACGAGTCTCGCACATACACATGAAGACGGCCGTAATAAACATAACATGTGCAGCGAGTGAATACACACGACGCGAAATGGGCGCGCGCGCGCAACATTCACAAGGCGAGTCCGCACGAAGCGAAGCGAGCGCGCGCGCGCAACAACCGCAAGGCGAGTCCGCACGAGCGCGGAGCGCGACAGCCGACGTACGACTTAGCAACGACGCGCCAGGTGGCGCGAGCGGCATACGCGCTCGTACGTATCCGCGCCGCGCGCCTTTATAAGGCGGACAGCGCGACACGGTAGGGAGTTCTCCTTGAGCTTCACTCCGGGTAGTATCGTGTGCACACGTTACTACAAGGAACAGCGATAAATAGACCTACACCGACAAAATCGTCTCGTGAGCACACGTGACGATTTGGTGGGACACTCCGAAACCCGATACCCGATACTCCGAAACCCGATACTCCGAATTGCCGACGTGAGCACACGTGGTAACCCGGAGCACCAGAGCGACATCGGGCCTCGTCTACGTGAGCACACGTGACGATACCCGGTGCCACCAGAGAAACCCTCACCATCAAGACCGGTTGTACGCCGACACCTCACGACTCGCTTTATTACTGTGCGCACACAGGATAAAGGGAGGAACGAGGCGAGCGACGAAGATTTGTGAAGCCGTGCGCACCGCTTCATAAATC
>JAZHPH010001087.1:0-14145 GCA_037356405.1 Nasonia oneida | reverse complement strand
ATTTTGATTTTTCACATTCTTTCACGTTTCCTTACAATTTTTCACAGGTTTTCACATTTTTCATTTCCACTAGGGAAGCAGGCGAATAAAAACGATTCAATTGAGAAAGAGAAGACAAAAGAAAACAGGAAATTAAGTAAATTATCCTATGCTCCGGATAATGCTGTGGATATAAAAATACAAATGTCTGATGAAATAAAGACTGATAAACTAAATAGAAAAAGAATTATATCAGCTAATAAATCTTGTAGACCAAAGAAAATTAGAAAAATTAATAAAAAATAATTATTACTTATACGCAACTAACTAATTATTTATAAAACCACTTCTATGTAATTTAATACGCTACCAATTGTTATTACTACAACATTATTTAGAAAGATAAAAGAGAAATGACATTTACCTATAAATACGTTGAAAAAAAAATTTTGCCATCGGGCTTGAACCCTGATCAAAAAATCACTGGACCTACGCCTTAACGATCACAGCTGTCAATCACATATTGAATATAAAATTGAAAGCAGCATATGATCATCGCCCCCCTGTCGGGGTTTGAGTTGTGTTTAAGTTTAAGCTTAAGTTTTAAGTTTAATCTTGTCCAAGTATAAAAGTATCCCTTTTATCGTATACGACTACAGAGAGATAGCGTATTTCCCGACACGCTCTCTCTCTTTCTCTCCTTTAGTTTGCTGCAATTGTTAAATATAATTGATTGCATAATGATTTATTGATAATATTTATTATTAATGAATCATTATACAACGTTTTTCATTGAAAAAAAAAAATTCGAGGTGGTCTTGAACTTGATTCCTGAAATCATTCAGAACTATAGGATTTTTCGCCAACAGAGGGAGCTGTTACTCGCTAGGTCTCGGCAATCCGCTCGGAGGACCTGGCGATCTTGACCGGGGAAAGTGGGACAGTTTTGCCTCCCGAGCCCATAGGAGTTTGGTCTCCTTCTCTCTTCCTCCATGTTTATACTCTAGTGACTATAGTCTCCCTGCGCGCGCGTATGAACTTTTAGTATAAAATTAGTATAAAAAAACACAAACATTTATTTTACATAACTTCAGAACCCACGCTTTTAATTGACTTTTAATTTCATAAAGAAATAAATTAATATAGATGAAACTGAAAGTTTTACTTGTGAATATAGCTTTTTCCAACGATTAGTCTCGAAACTGAAGACTTGAAAGAATCATAGGAAAACTGAAAAAAGAATACAAAATGAATATTTATTTAAAAATGTTAGTAAACGAGTTGGAAACAATTTCAACATTCTTGATAGATATTTTGATTATTATTTACTCTATATTTAAAAAAATAATTTCTCCTTAGAAGATATATGTTAGAACTAAAAAATTATATATTTCATTTAATGATTATTTTAACTGTAAAAGCTTCAGAGAAAAAAAAATTTAATTTAATTATAACAGACAATTTACTTTGATTTAAAGTTTAATCTCCTATTGCAAAATATTATTGTTTATATACCATATTCCTGTAATAACTTTTATTAATGATTAATTCCTGTAATTAATCTTTTATCTTAAGGGCCCTTAACAGCATAGGTATATAGGTATGCAGTAAACAAATAAAATTAATTATTTCTAATACCAAAAATTAAATAAGGCATAACTTGAAATTTCACCCTACTGAAAAATTTCAGGTGAGATCTCATGTAAATTAGCGAAGTAAAAATCAGGTACGCATAGAAAAACTTAATAAAATAGCTCATAAAAAAATCTGGTGCGCCTTATTGGTGCTACCATCTGGATAATACATCAGAAAGTTGCATTAAAGTACTGTTGGGCTCATTTTTTGTTTTTTAAGCTTTTAAAAAACCTGAGATCTAAGGTGAGATTGTTTTGAAAAGCTTAAAAATAAAAAAATTGGCATAAAAGTACTTTAATACACGTATTTTCCAATGTATCATCCAGATGGTAGCATCAATAATGTGCATCTGACTTTTTTACGAGTTGATTTATGCATTTTTTTAAGGATGTTGTTGTTTGCACCAAGATTCATGTAATTACGTTACTCTAAGGGTAGTTTTTTCGTCGCATTCTTAGAGTCATGTAAATTTTCCGAACAACAGGGTCTTGTAAATTTTCCGGAAAAATCTTAGTCACGTAAAAGCTTTGAGACACATACATTTTGTTCTACAGTCACGTAAATTGAATCTCTGTGTACTGTTGCCTTAGCTTACTGATACCCACTCAGGCACACTTTTTGTAAACGAACTCTAGAAAAATGGCCAAACGTTGATTCCGAACAACTTTATGTTTTCCTTATTTAAGTAACTGGAAGCTTTACGTGACTGTAAGAAATATTTACATGTCTTTGAGCTGTTACGTGACTTTAAGATATTTCCTAAAAATGTACATGACCTCAAGTTGTCTGGAAAATTTACGTGAAAAATCTACACTTAGAGTCACATAGTCACGTAATTATGCGAAGCTTGGTACAAATAATTATTCCATTTTTTTAACTCACTTGAAATTTTTCAATAGAGGATTATAAATATATTTGACTGTAGTGATGATTTTAGTAGTGAAATGTTCCTGATGTTTTCAGGATAAAATGTATCAGCACATCTAATTTTTTATTTTGTTTTTGGTATGGTTTGAGGCATCATTAAATTTGGATTTATTTACTGGATTTTATGCTTATAATTTCCCATAGTTTATATTTATATTTTAGCTCCAAAACATTAATATCAAGAAACTGAGTGCGAATGATCTTTGTGCACAAAGTGATACTGTATAACTTTTTAATGTCATTTGTGTGCACTCACACGTTTAAATTGATGACTTTATACTTTGGAATCGCATGAAAATATTTTAAAAGTGTAAAGAAGAAAATCTAAACTTCTGAAAGAGTTTAGATTGACAATTTTAAACTTTCCAAAAGTTCAAATTGATCATGTTCAACTTTCCAAAAGTATAAAATATAATGAGACTGTTACTAAAGTTTAAAAATAATATTTTAAACTTTCGGAAAAGTTCAAATTTATAATTTCAAACTTTCTGAAAGTTTAAAATTTGAATTTATACTTTTAAACTTTCTAAAAGTTCAAAATTTCACGGGACCATTTCTGGTAGGAACGTTGCCGGGTTTTCTAGCAGAATTAGTCTTGAAATGAACATTATCAATAGATTCTGTCTGGTTGATCTACCTGAAAACCCTATACTGGTCACATGAAGTTTGATCGAGAACAAATAAAAGTAATAAATATAAGGCTTTTTATTCATTTTAAATGGATTTAAATATGTTTTATTAATAATTAACGATTCAAAGGATTGTTTAGAACTGTAGGAATAAGAATTTTCTTCATATTCGCATAAAAAATAAATCCCGTGAAACCATAACCTATATTTTCTGGAAATAAAGCACTGAAAACGGCTTAACTGTCGATTTTTTGAATAGTAAGTTAGATCTTAATGCGGTTTTTTGCATTCGATTCGTGAAAGCGTCCAAATACTTTGTGACCTATTACATTTGAATATAAAAATACATTTAAATATTCCCCGCAAAACTCTAGGAGACGGTGTTTATACTGACCACCCTGGGCATCAGGTACCTCGGAGACCGTTGACTTCGCAAAAATCGTGTTTAGCAACCTTGAAAACTCCCGCATTACGCGTCTCGATAAAAAATATCGTTAATTTTCCGTGAAACTCTAGGAGACAATGTTAATACTACCCACCCTAGGCATTAGTTACCTCGGAGACCATCGCTGTCACGATATTAGTGTTCAGTGACCCCAAAAACTCCCGAGTATCGAGTTTCGACGAATCATTTACATAGTTCCAGCAAAACTCTAGGAGACGATGTTGAAACGGTCCGTCCTGGACATCAGGTATCTCGGAGACCGTCACACAGTGGGCCAGAAAATAAAAAAAGTGATCACGGGCTGTCTTCACTCGAAGAAATGCTTGAAAAAAAAATTCAAGGGTAGGAAAATCTTCGTCAGAATGCCTAGTTTCCGAATCTGTTTCCCCCGAAACCCGCGGACGTCTATATTTTTTGTCCCACCTCAAAACCTGACCTCATTTTTAGAATGTCCTTTTTCGATTTTACCGATAATAAGTTAGATCGTTGTATTTTAAATTTTTAACCATAATAAATGAGATGTGGGCACAGTATTTACTAGCGTGCACTTATATACTATATATAACAAAAAAATATATATATATATATATATATATATATATATATGTATATATAGGTCATTCATGGTCAAATCAAAGAACAAAAATTTGTTGCTTCTTCAACCTACGGTAAATATGTTCCAGAAACAGTTTCCAGTGCACCTGAATTTTTTCAGATTTTTAAATTACTTTTTACCAAAATGGTAGGGAGCCAAAGATGTCAATTTTGGCAATAATTGGGTTTTCAGCTCGCACTCGTTGCTATGGTGGTGACAACTTATGGAATCATCATCCTTGTTTAGAGATAATTTGTTGATAGATGTGATATCGGTTCTCGCATGCTCCATCATGGTGGCCCGATCACGTCACCGCATTCGCATACCGACGATGTTAGTAGGTAGACTAGGCCGGTTCTGGACCACTTACCTACCGTCTGTAAGGTATATCCCTAACCCAAGTTATCGACCGAGCAGCTAACCCAAGTTACCGATCGAGTAACCCAAGTTATCAACCGGGTTGATGACCCAAGCCCGGGGAATCTCCGAGGGGGTATAAGTTTTAGATAGGACCCAAGACTGGGAATCCTAAAGATGAAAATGAATTCAATACAAAAAAAAATTTTTTTTATACATTTTTTTTTAAAGATATTCTCAGAATCTCTTGTATCCTTCTCGTTCAGGTAGAGAACGTGTGTTGCTGGAGTACTTCTCGGTCAGCTTACTTTTCTTCTCATCTGCTTCTTGTCGGTTCTGAGAAGTATCCTTATTTTTACAATCAGGAAGTGAAGTATACCTCACGTTGCTCTTCTTTTCTCGATCCATGTCTCTCTCTCTCTCTCTCGCTCTCTCTCTCTCTCTCTCTCTCTCTCTCTCTCTCTCTCTCTCTCTCTTTCTCTCTGCTTTGTACGCCCCGTTGTGATTGGTGCAGATCGTCACCAACTTTGGCTGGTCCACACAGGGAAAGCCTAATTTTTCGATGTCTTGAACTCGGAATTTAAAGCGTTCCAACCACTCACTTTTCACTGGACCAATCACAAGTATTTTCGTGGCGTCTCGTAAAGTTGATCGAAGAATATCTCCGATTTGAGTGTAGAGTAGATTACCCGAAGTCCAAGGTATGCCATGATAGCTGCGCTCGAGCCATGAATTTTCCTTTCTGTATTTGTCCGAGAGTCTGCGCCAGGGAAAGGGTTCCTTGAATAGCCAGACTAGAGGTTCGCGGTGTAGAGGCGCTATCGCCAACTCTTTGAGGATGAAGTCGTCCACAGGTTGCTTGAAGCCCTGCATGTCCGCCATGAACTCCATCTCTCTCGAAGTGACTCAGACAAGTTTCTTCACGTCTCCACTCACAGGATTGTACTGCACAATGCGATCGTGAAGTATCAAACAGTAAGCTGACGTTCCAGCTGGGAAATTGTTTCTCGCTTCGAATTCTAGATGAACGTCCACTGGAGCGCTCTTCAATGACTCGTTCTGCTTGGAGCAGTCTATCACAATGAGAGGCAAGTGCGTGATGTAGTCAGTTTTATTCAGTACAGGCTCGGCCTGTTTCTCGTAGTACGCACTCTGGAAGTTGGTGTACATTTCGTAGAGTACAGCGTACTGGTTGCGAGATATATCTAGATTGAGATTTCCATAGGGATAGCACTGCGAATTCAGGAAGAGTTTCACATTGCTAATGTTGCAGTGATCAAAGCGACTGGCATTAGCAGCTTTCTATCCTTTTCGATTCGTTTGAAAACCCACCACAACGAAGCGGGGCTTCTCCATCTGATTGGAAGTTTTCACCGTCCAGACGTGTTTCGATGTAGCTGGAAGCAGCGGATACTCGAACAACTCCCAACTGCGAAAGCTCATGGCAATGGGTCTATCCTTACCGATGTAATTCAGAAGACGTATCTTGTGAGCATTGGGTGCCAACACATACGGCATGAGCCATTCAATTCTCGTTAAATTAATCTTGAAATCTTCAAAAGTAGCTGGATTACCGGTTGCCGTTTGAACAACAGTATTTAAATCGTTTCTCGATCTCGTGATTATGAGCTCGTGCTTGACGTTGACCACGATCTTGCGATAATCTTCGGCGAAGCCGAGGATCATGCTCAGAGGAATGCATACGTCAAAGAAGCCCTCGTTGTTGCTCAAACTCAACGCTGTCTCCTCGACGTCGAGCCATCCCGCGTTCTCCAAACTCTGATTGGGATTGATGGATATCCAACCCTTCATTAGGGTAGTCAAGCCAACATTCTTGCACCTGTCTATCTCGATAGCGTTTATCTCATATCGAACTTCCTCGAATAGATGACAGATGGCGTTAATGACTAAGCTGGTATTCTCTACCACACTATTATCAGCTTTGACGATTCGACCGCACACGTGCAATGAACTGCGTGCTGGCAGAAGACAGAGATCTTGATGTTGAATGGAGATGCGGATCTTGTCGCTGTTGTTGTAAGTGCTGGCTGTGTACGGCTGGTGCACGTGAATCTCGTAGTGCGCGACTGACTCGTCAAACGCGACGGCTGTCTGAATGTTTAGAATCTCTTCCATGCCAGTGACAGATGAATACACACTTCAATCTTTTCCACCAACGACTCGCAAGCCTAGACTTTTCAGAAATTGAATGTTTCGCCGTGTTAGCGCTTTGACTGCTCGTCGACGACTGATAGTTGTTCGAGGTTTCGAGCTCCTTATATAGCTGCTACTGTGATTGTACACGATACCCATCCTCAGACTTGCTTCACATGCAATCTGATAGTTATGACTTCCTCTCGAAAATTCACCAAATTACCGTCCTGGTCGACTATGCGCACTTGCAAGTGATCTATGTTCTTGACAGCGATTGGAAGGTAGATTACCTGCGATGGAACTTCGATGATCTTGTATCCTGGTGGTACTGCTGGGAAGAACTCGTGTATCGTGTGGACTCTTTAACTGTTTATATAGGCACTCAACGTGATGTTGCACTCGACGCGTATGCCGTTGACCTTGAGGATATGCACAGGTAGATCAGAGCTGTGAGTAACGTTTGCCTCGAGGATGCGCCTTTTGAAGCCCAGTAGCGAAGCTATGGAGTCAGCTGGACGGAAATCAATGGCGTGACTGCACTTTACGACACTGCGTAACGTATTGTTATTTGGTTTGAGACTGATCGATATACCTTTTGGAGCTAGTAACTCGTGAAGAGCTTTCTCTATGTCTTCGATCTCGTAGCTACCCGTCGCTACAGTACTTCCTCTTCGCCCACGTAGAACTTGTTCTCACCTGTATCGATGTTCGGTATGGTATTGAAGGTGAGAAGTTCAACTAAACCGAGAACGTACGTCTCGTTCGGTGAGAGCTCGATAGGCGGAAAATGCTCAGCTTCGAGTACGGAGGAGTAGCCTGACAGAGTCAGAGTCAGTGATGACTGCTCCATGGATGAACTCATAATGAGGTGAATCTACTCTCGCTGGTCTTTATATAAGCTTACCCCTCTTTAGCTCGTTGCACAAAAACTTCAGACAGAGGTGACCGCAGTCAAAGGTGTCAAAGTTCTGATACCTCTCGTGATTGTAATGGATCTCATCGACACCGAGATACAGCATTAAGTCCCGAGGTGGTTGTAGATCACCGAAACTGTCGAAGTAGACGACATGGTTGCCACGTTTGCGATAGGCCACCCAGTGCGTTCCAGGTCCTCTCGCGTTGTCCAGGTTAACGATCGCTGACTCACGATACTGCGGACCATCAGGCAACGAGTCACGCATGTACACTCCGCGGAAGTGAGAAATCTTCAGCAGTTTGGCGAATTTCATCAAGTCGATGTTGGAGAGTGCTCTTTGCGGCAATCTCACTTCAAGGATCTTTTTTTTTTCGTCACCATGTGAAGGCCAAGTCCGGTTTTGTATGGTTTCAAGTAGAGACCTTTACCAAGAGCGATGGCCTCCATCGTCTGGTTGTGGCGTTGACTCTCGGCCAAGTGTTTCTGAGCTGCCTTGAAATCGTTGACAGCTTTTGCTATTCCAGCAGCACCACCTGCCAAAGCACCCGTTGCACTCAAGCCGGCAAACAGAGGTATGAGAAAAGGTAAGAATCCACCTAGCTTCTTTGGGATTGGTAGAATACGCGGCACCTTGACCTTACTCTTACCCCCAGCCTGTTTGACGGCATCGCGAGCATTTTCCAGAGCAGCAGGAATGGCTTTGCGTGCACTACTAGTTGGTACGGTTGACACAGATTTGATCACCTTGTTCAACGAGACAGGTGGGTTCTTCTTTTTGCGCTTGAACCCCATACCGAGTTTGGACTTCAGCTTCATAGCGTTGGTTATAGTGTAGGCAGCTGCCTTCTCAGCAAAACCCGAGTCTTTGATTAGAACTCTTCGCCAGGCTTTGTCAGCTAAAACTCTGTCTGCTGCGTTCCTAGCCTCAACGTTCTCACGATTCTGCGAATAGGCAATATCGTGCTCCTTGCACGCTGCGTCCAGAGGATTGGTACCCGGATCACCTCGGGCAAGGCGTTTTTTTAATTTGGTGCCGGGTCCACAGTACTGGTATTCAGGCAGATGAAGCTCCACTGGTAAATTGTTGATGAGATTATTCAGTAAGCCACGTCCGCGTTGTCGTCGTCGCTTCATTACGATCATTACGCTTCAGAGGTTGACTCACGACTGAGGACGCGACTATAAAAGCGGTCTATTTATAGGCTGAGGCTCAGTCGTGTTCGAGAAGTGCAGTATTTTGCTTTCAAAGAGCATGATGAAGTGATCTCTCCCGACAACGCATTACCCAACTCCATCATCGTATTCGATGACATAGCATGCGAGAAGCAGGACAACGTGAGAGCGTTCTTCTGCATGGGTAGACACAAGCAAGTCGATTGTTTCTATCTCTGTCAGTCTTACGCGCATATTCCCAAACATCTTGTGAGAGACAACATCAATTTGTTGGCAGCATTCAGACAAGACGATGTGAATTTGAGACACATTTACAACGATCATGTGAATACCGATATGACATATGCGCAATTCAAAGAACTGTGCTCCAAGTGTTGGGCAGATGACAAGTATGGATTTCTCGTCATAGATAAAGACAGACCACTCAATGCCGGACGGTACAGAAAGGGCTTCGACTGCTTTGCTATAAATACAAGACCTCTCAATGGAGTAGATAGCAGTTGAGTGTGAACTGTTGAACCATCAACATGTCAGTAGAGTTTCGACGAGAAAAAAATGCTCTTCATCAAATTGCAAGAGCGAGAGAGGCGATCAGACGAAAACATAGAATACTGAAGTAAAGTTGACAATGATGCGACACAGATTTATAAGGAAGCCGACACATCTTTTGAAACAGCTGAAGAAGAAGATGAAGAAGTTGATCATTCAAAAAATAAAGAAGATCGTCAAAATACATTCATGCTTGATTCAAGATATAGCAAGCATTTGGATAAAATTTATGGAGTGCGCAAGGAGAAAGGGGCATGATTGGGTATTCTCCGATACTATTCGATGATCTGCATGTCAAAGTGAATAATAAAAATTATACAAAAACTCAAGGATTATTGGACTTACTTATATCAAAGCATCCCAATAGACAGTTGATTACTGGCGATGACTTAAAGAATTATCGAGAGATTCTTGAAACGTCTAGCGTACACAAAAATAAATTCAACCCCAATGAATCTATTCGCGTGCACAATAGTAAGAAATACAGTGAATTCATTGTCCCTCTTTTCACTGTTGTGGATAATTCGAGAAAACGAAAATCTACTTCGAAAACAGGTGGACTATTACAACGGCTACCCCCGTACAAAATCGCAAGAAGAGATACGAGAATGGATTACGTCTACTGGGATGATCCGAACGAACTCGTGGATAGACTTCGCCTATTGATGGCTGAGACAACAGCTGGCAATCCCAGTCACACCAATGAGATTCGTTCTATTATAGAAGAGTTGCACGAGGGAGGCTATATAAACTGAGCATGTACAAAGATTTTAATCATTTCCAATATGAGCGTCGACGTGTTTGGTCACACTCTGGAACAAGTTAGTAGCAGACCAGGTCCTCCCGGTATCGGCTTCCAATTGACAGCAGACGGTCAGTACGATCTGCAAAATAAGAGATTGTGCAACCTTTCGGAGCCTCAGGAGTCGAGCGATGCAATGAATGATCTTGCAACGCTCGCTTCATTCTGAAGTACGCAGTGTGTACGAGGTTACTACAACTCGCTTGAGAAAGGACCTCGACGATGCAAAATTAGAGCTACAAATTTTCAAAGACCAGAGTGCAGAGAAAGTGAAGAAAATTGACGTGGCTATCGAGGAATTGTACAACTTACTGTTCACTGGCTCACAATCGAATATCGAGGCAAACGATGACACATCGGGGAATAGTAGAGGAAATTCATAAGCCAGCACGACGCAACTATCCCAGACGAAAGTTTAACGTACGAGGATTGGATGAGACTTGGTAAGCTAATCTCGTGGAGATGCAACCCTACGCTCGAGTGAACAAAGGCTTCAGATACTTGCTAACCATCGTGGATGTATTCTCCAAGTCTGCGTGGGCTGTCCCAGTCAAGCGAAAATCCGGAGAAGAAGTCACTGCAGCGATGACGTCTGTACTGCATCATGGACGAGTACCTACAAATTTGCAGACAGATCGAGGCAAGGAGTTCTACAACAAGAGTTTCCAGAATCTCATGAAGTTCTACAACATCAATCTCTACTCCACATACAGCAATCTCAAAGCTTCGATTCGTGAACGCTTCAATCGGACTCTCAAGAACAAGATGTGGATACAGTTCAGCTTACGAGGAAACTACAAGTGGCTCGACATCTTGCCCGATCTCATAGCAAAGTACAACGATACCAAGCATCGAACTATCGGTATAAAACCCAACGAAGTCTCCAACCATCGAGCCCAAGTTTTGAAACGATTTCGTAAAAAGTCCGGAGTAACGAAGAAAAAGCAGAAGTTCAAGGTTGGCGACAAAGTACGAGTGAGCACCGCCAAGCAAGTGTTCGATAAAGGATACACACCCAACTGGTTACAAGTTGAAGGACTATCGAGACGAGCCCATAGCTGGTGGATTCTACGAACAAGAACTCTCGAAGACCAAGTATCCTGACGTATACCTCGTGGAGAAAGTCTTGAAGAGACGAGGAAATCAAGTCTATGTCAAGTGGCTGGGGTTCGACAGCACTCACAACAGCTGGACTGACAAATCATCGGTGTAAAAAAAAGGACTGAAATAAAGAATTTTTTTTTAAAACTTATATGATAGTGTTATTTCTAATCCTAAATTTTTTTAGAGATGGTGAGAGCCCCCACCTTCGCTCTGACCTGTGAGGTACTTCCAGTTCAACGTCACTAATGAGTCTCGCGTCGGCATGCACTTTAGTTTTCCGTAAAATGTTTTTACAGAAAGATACTATAGGTCTTTGTAGGCAGCAACTAGATTTTGTAAAACATCTACGTCTCGTTTGAGTTTTTGTAGGTAAAGAGTATCTGTACATGCGTTCTTTTAAAATTCTATTAAAATGCTCAACAACTGCAGTCTTAACATCAAGATTACGCGCGACGCGAAATTCTATATCTTTTTCTTTTAAAACTTTCTGTAGAGCGCTACCAAGGAATTCTTTCCCTCGATCTGTCTGCAACGAGAGCGGCCGTCGATTTTTTCAGGAATCGAGGATTTTTTTAAACGCTTTGGCCGCCTCCTGGCTTGTCTTGTCGCGTAAGTGTTGCACCCAAACGAATTTCGATAATACATCAATTACAACTAGTAGATAGGAGATTCCGTCGTTGTAATCTTTTATTGATGATAACTGAATGAGATCTGCCTCCCAAACGTGATCTATACTGCTGACGTTATAGTATAGTCGAGGAAATTTTCGTCGAATAGCTTTATGTAGAGTGTATGCGTCATGCCTGGTTAGCCAGTTTTTGATTTCTGATTTTTTAATTTTTTTATCGTTTATCCTGATTCAATTCCAAGCGCCAGAAAACCTCGCCTCATGCTCTGTGTCAAAATATTGTCTATCTAGTTTTCTCGTTATAGTCTGAGAGTCATCCATTTTGAAAGCATAGGTGTCGAAGTTCGTCCGCCGGCTTTTTTCCGCTCGAATTAAAACTTTTGTTTAATAAAACAGTTTCATCATCCTCGAATGAGGCTGTATTATCTATATCAAAAAGTGACTCGTCAGTGTTGTTCGTGTCCTTAAGCAACCGCTGTTCAAGAATTTTCTGATGTTTATTAGGTGTACTCGTACTAATGTTGAAAAATTCGCTGTTCCCCACGTACTCTCTTGGAGTTTAAATATCTTGAAGTAGCGCTGCAAGGCGTACCAGGACACAACGGCTAATCCTCACGGATACCTTCTGATAGACTGCAAGCAGAGTACGACTGATGAGTTTAGATTCCGCGCGTGTATGTTTCCCGACGACGAGTTTCAGTACGTCTACTTGCCGAAATATTTTCAATCAGCCTACACGCATACTATTTAAA
This sequence comes from Nasonia oneida, assembly GCA_037356405.1. NCBI lineage: Eukaryota > Metazoa > Arthropoda > Insecta > Hymenoptera > Pteromalidae > Nasonia > Nasonia oneida. The sequence continues at coordinate 1,500 of JAZHPH010001087.1, read as the reverse complement.
TCAGTTTGCCATCTAGTACCTTCCTCAGTCAGTGGCGCACCATGAAAGCGAACGCATCTACGTTAAGAAGGGTGGGGGGACAAGCTCGCCCAAAAATCGACAAAGTACCAATCGAGAAAAAATACGTTGCGCTTTTAAACGTTTCATTCGAGTAAGGAACAGCGGGCAGCACTCTTACGCGCAGCAGACAAAAAATCAATAAAGTACATTTGCGAGTGCGAAAGTGAAAATTCTAAATTGATAAAACACAAGACAGTGCTGCAAAAATGAGCTTCAAAAAACAGCCATAAAAACTCTTCGAAAAATAAAAAACGTTTTATAGATAAAAAAGGTGGAAGTTTTTTACCGTTTCTATTGCAACAGATAATTGAACTTTTGAAAACCGTGTTTAAAAAAATGGAGAAAATGAAAAAAATGGTATTAATACCGAAAGAGCAGCTTGATAGAATTCAAAGGCTAGCTAAACCTCTGTCAGTCAATCCGAGCCAGAGCTCTCAACAAAACCTACACTCCAATCTGTACAGACAATAGGTGATAACTTGTAATTCAATAGCTGGATTTTTTGTTTATCAGATGCAACAACATATGGCATCAACCACTCTATCTTTGTTACTTTTACTTCATAATCTTCATAAGTAGTTACACCAGCTGCTACAGTACCTTCCTAGATTATTACGTTCAAGCCGCTTCTCGATCTTGTGAGAATGAGCTCATGCTTCATATTAACTATAATCTTTTTATAGTCTTCTGCAAAACCCAAGATCATACTCAGTGGAATGGCAACGCCGAAATTTTCCTTGTTATCTACGACCGATTCGATATCGTCTTGAATACTAAGCCAGCCTGCATTCTCCAGCATATCATTCTGATTCAAATTAAATGAAATCAATCCTTTCATAATACTGCTCAGACCAACAGTTTTACTTTTATTCATCTCCACAGCATTAATCTCATAACGAATTTCATCAAACAGATGACAAATGGCATTGTTGACAAATTTAGTTTTAGCAAGTGCTGCTGATCCACCTTTTACTTGCAAATTTCCACATATGTGGATAGAGCTGCGCGATGGTAAGAGACATAGATCTTGATGCTGGATAGAAATACGAATTTCATCGTTGGTGTCAAAGCTTAATCATGAGTATGGTTGATGTGCGTGTACTTCGTAATGAGCAATAAACTCATCGAATACGACACCTGAATGAATGCTTAGAATTTCGTCAATTTTTCTGAAAGCAGCAAAAAATTACACGTGAATTTTTTTCACGAAATTTTAGTCCTAGACTTCTTACAAGGAAAGGTACCCAACCCGAACTCACCGATTTTGATGATTTTCATATATGTTGTAGAACATAAAAAAATAAGAGACACGTATTTTTTTTTATCGGCTAATTTTCACTTTTAAGGGGTAAAAACCTCCCCTAAAGTTAACCCCCAAAAAGCGTTTTTTTTAAATATCTCGGCTTAAAATTAATATTTTTCAATGAAACAAATTGGAGG
>JAZHPH010001086.1:0-14198 GCA_037356405.1 Nasonia oneida | reverse complement strand
TATATATATATATATATATATATATATATATATATATATATATATGGGTAGTTCTCTGTAAAATCGAAGATATTAAAATTTTTATTTTTGCCTAAACTGTATATATATGTTCTATATGTTGTACCTGACTTCCAAAAAGCGCGATCCCTTCATTTGCCTTCAGGTTCTGGCTGGTTAAAGTTTAGGTTTCAAGCAATTTTTGCATTTTTTTTACCTATTTTCAATGATTTGTAGCTCATAAGGGATGCATTTTTAACTAAAACTATCCGGATACTGTATTGAGGTTGTCGGAGTCCGGATAAAACATTTAGGTTTTCATATTTTAAGGTTTAAAATAAAAATAAGGTAGCTTCAACACACACACGCACACACATATATATATATATATATATATATATATATATATATATATATGTATATATGTCTTTAAGGGTACTTTTATTTAAAAAATCAGAAAATTTTACAAAAAAAAAAGTATATTTATGTTTATAGTTATAAATGCTTCCCTGAAGAGCTATGAATTAATTAATTAGTGCTGAAAACCATATTATTGCCAAAATTGACATCTTTGGCTCCCTATCATTTTGGTAAAAAGTAATTTAAAAATCTGAAAAAATTCAGGTGGACTGGAAACTATTTCTGGAACATATTTACCGTAGGTTGAAGAAGCAACAAATTTTTGATCTTTGATTTGACCATGAACGACCTATATATACATACATATATATTTTTGTTATATATAGTATATAAGTGCACGCTAGTAAATACTGTGCCCACATCTCATGTATTATGGTTAAAAATGTAAAATACAAGGATCTAACTTATTATCTGTAAAATCGAAAAAGGACATTCTAAAAATGAGGTCAGGTTTTGAGGTGGGACAAAAAATATAGACGTCCGCGGGTTTCGTGGGAAACGGATTCGGAAACTAGGCATTCTGACGAAGTTTTTCCTACCCTTGAATTATTTTTCAAGCATTTCTTCGAGTGAAGACAGCCCGTGATCAGTTTTTTGATTTTCTGGCCCACTGTGCGGCGATCGTCTCAAGTGGGATAGGACTGGCAGAGTCAGTATAGATGGCCGACCCATACAGGATTCCAACATTATAGAACTGATTAGCGACGTTGTCGCACGCAGGAACAAAAACACTGGATCAGTCGGAAGTGCCCATCGGCCGTTTACCTTTCGCCAAATTCATTAAGACAGTCGACACACCGATAAAGCTGATTGGAAAGAAAAGAAGTTTTCAAGATTAAGCGCATATCCAACAGACAGCAGTTACCAACGTTTATCCTGGAACATTTGAACGGTGAGGAGATTGACGGCTTTTTCTATCTCGAGGAGCTCGCTCACGTTGGCACGAAACGCATGTCGGACGCTGCTGAGCAATTCAAAATAGAATGCGTAATTCGTACAAAGGGTCGTGGCTCGAGAAGCAGCTACTCGTAAAGTGGGCTGGCTATCCGGACAAATTCAACTCGTGGATCAAAGCCTCTGAAGTACAAAAGATTTAAAAATGGACCAGAACGATTTTTACCTAGTTCTGCCTAACAACAGCAGTATGACGTACTACAACGAAAACGCCACCAGCTGCTTTACAACGCAGCTCTCGCGCGAGCTCAGACTCAGCGGGAATTGGTCCGTTGCGCTCGTCGAAATTCACGTGCCGAGCACTGTCACGCACATTCAAGAATCGGACGCCTTTTACACGTTTAAACAGTCGGAAAAGGCAAAGCAGGAAACGCATTTTTTTCCGCACGGTATTTACGACAATATCGAGCAACTAGCCAACGAAATAAATAAATCAGCCGCCTTTCACGATCATCTGCGTCTCGAAGTTGCACCCTTTCAAAAGGGCTACTACATGCTACAGCGCAAGTGTGCCTGCGATGATCAGCATCAGACAACGTTTAACGAAAAAATTTGCCGTATTTTCGGTTTCGAAGATTCCGAGACTCGGCGAAAAAATGGCACCTTTGTCACATCGTCAATGGACAGTGTAGTCGCGCTAGGAAACACACCAGCATCGCTTTCCCGAGCTATTCCCGATCAGCTCTACGTGTACACGGATGTATGCGAGCCACACACTGTAGGGAACACTCAAGCTGCTCTACTGCGTATAGTTTCCGTGGATAGTGCAAAGTACAAATTCGGCAGTAATATCGTGAGACATTTTGCACCTGCTCATTATATTCCGCTTTTACATCACAGTTTTCGCTCGATTGTCATAGATATAACGGATCAGCACGGAGTGCGAATACCATTCGAATATGGAATGCTGACGGTTACGCTTCATTTTAAACGTAATCGCTAGAGAGAGAGAGAGAGAGAGAGAGAGAGAGAGAGAGAGAGAGAGAGAGAGAGAGAGAGAGAGAGAGAGAGAGAGAGAGAGAGAGAGAGAGCAACGCTTCCGGTGCCAGAGCTGTGGGCAAAGAGGCTGTGCGCACAGGCATCAACGTGTTGGACGACGTTGCAAACAACGGCTCGAATTTCAAGGAGGCGTTCAAATATCGTACTAAAGAGTCTGGACAAAAATTGAAGATAAAAGCCGGTGAAAAGATAGCAGAAATGATGAAAGGCTCTGGTTATAAATCACGCGCAATGCATCGAAGGCGTCAGTTGAGAAAGACGCGTACATCGAGTACAACCGGCTCTAGCAAAAAACGCAAACAACATACGGCAGGAGGCGTATTTAGTTTGGGGTAAAAATGGAATTTTTACATTCTCACTCGACGGAATGCATGTCCAGCGAGCTGGATCTTTTCACGCTTCCAGCCACCCAAACGTCCATTGAAAGCAGCAGCTTTCTGCATTATAAGCCTGTGTCATCTCTTAGCGACGGTGTCGACACACCATGCATTCAATGTTCAATCAGAATGACGTTTTTTTTTCAATCAGAAAATTGTTTCGCCGCCTAATAACGCCTATCCTTACAGAGCGTACATCGAGACGCTTCTTAACTACGCTCCGACTGCTAAAGAGTCACATCTTACAGCGAGTCTGTGGTACGACGACACGAGCGGCGGTTTCGATTCGCCAGCTTATGCGGTGAGCACTGCCACAGCACCTATTATCGTGAACAAAGGGCTGGAAAATCTAGCTAATTAAAATCTAGAAAATCTAGCTGGAAATACAAGCTATATTAGATTACGATCGGCTGCAGATGGGGAGATATCACTATCCCGAAAGATTTCGTGCTAGCGACGTTGTGAACGCAATTAAAAAAGAAGCTGACGAGAAGGAAGGCTTAGAGGATTAAAAGCCGATTCAATAGGAGTTTAAGCTGCTAATCACGTTCCGAAATTGCTATCCACACCGACAACTATTGTAACGAATCTTGACACGTCCGATCAGCCAGGATCATACTGGGTTGCCATCTTTATAGATAAAAATGGATACGGAATTTACTTTGACAGCTACGGAGTTGCACCCGTATCAAAGCATCATCTTGATCGACTCGGAAAAAACTGCACGCGATTCGACTGGAATAAAAAACAAGTGCAGAGTGTCGACTCTAAAGTATGTGGCGAGCACTGCATTATGTTTCTGTATCATATGTGTAGTGGCATTTCTCTGCGAAAATATCTACGTTTTTTTTTCATCAGACTTTGTCAAGAATGACGCATTAGCCGTTAAGTTTTATCGAAGGCTCATGAAAAGAATGCAAAATAAAACAATGCGTCATCGCCATCATCGAGTCAACGCATTCCCACGCATGAGTTCTACAGGACGGGGTTACTGTAATCAGATCTGCACAGCCAAGACCGGATGTTTATTATCTGAGCAGTTTATACAAACGTACTAGATGTGACGGTTGCGTTAAGCAAAACAACTTCTATCGATATCAAACGTGTCTCGTTTCACTATGGAATGTAAATACTGTAACGGTTGTTTCTAGAAAGAACTGGGACTCGTTGACGCTCGCTCTTTGTCCTCCCATTCTTTATAAAGGTGTTGTGGCGTAGTCAGCCATCAGTCGTAAGAACACTCTCGTCAAGTAGACCTCGTGTGTAAAAAATCTTTGCAATGGATTCAGCAGCAGCAGCACCAAGTGCCGAGTCTTGGAAAAATAAGCCGATCACCTGCAACTTGTTGTACTCGACGACGTACGCGCTCAACAAATCAAACTGCAAGCGTGCAACCATAGGCCTGGAGTATTACGGCGGTTACTACAGAGCAGTGTTAAAAATTTGTGCCAATGGTTCGCCAGTCAAGTATGTGACACTCGACACACAGCTGGGAAGTGATCAAAGATCAGATGGAGGCTATGGATGCATATCTGAATCACTCCTTCACGTTCTACCAGGATTTTGGAAATCCTAGCAAGATCCTCCTTCCAAATCACGATGTCACATTCACAAACAGCTTCGGAGCAAGGGCGATCGGCATCGACGAGAGGCCAACACCAACATCAGCACCTACAGCAGAAATGACAACCCACAACGGTCAGCAGTTCATCAGCAGTCTCGGCGGCCATGACGAGGAAACACAACAGCATCCACCTGCGCAGCCTGCGTGCAAGAAGCAGAAAAAGTACGAGAGTCCGCCTAGTGTAATTATGCATCAACAAACGTTTGCTGGCTTAAGACAGGTAAAAGAGTGCATCGATTTGCGTTTTAAACAGCTCGAGCAGCTTTCGGGATTAGTTAATCGCGGCGTAGACTCAATTTTAGATTATATAAAAGACGCTTTGAAAAGAGAAGAGGCTGAACTGTCATGAAATTGTCATAAAAACTGTCGTGAAATTCTGAAAAATGTAAACTCGTTCAAACAATATTACGCCCATCATAAATATAAAATCGACGAAATTGTTAAGACAAACTTAAATTACGCCACTGTAGCGTCGACGTTTTAGATGTAGTTTTAACAGAAATCTATGCGTTTGGCTTAGCCAGAATCGCAAAAGATGTGTACGACGTTATATTTCCGCTATAACTTTTTTTATTCATCTATCGTTAGTTTCTAAGCTGTAAATATGCTTCATTGTTCTACGCACACACACACGCGCGCGCATAAAAATATCATTTATTCAATTTTTACTGTTTTATTAAATAAATATAAGAGTGTATCAAACAAATATTTCTCTATTTTAATGTGTACAAATCCCATCAATAAACCCCAAAGCTGAAATTTAGAGTAGGCTTTGCGGCACCGTGTAGTAGGAAATTATACAGGTTACATATTATTACAGCGCAGAAAGGATCAAGGTAGACGGCGGCTTTGGCGGACGCGCGCGAGTATGGCGTAGAGAGGGGAGAGAGAGAGAGACAGAAGCGGGTCCGGTACAGCAGCGGCGGGAGCCACCGCGTCAGAGCTCACGGGCTACTATAGTGTTAAAAGAGAGGGGGGCTACGGGCTGGTATAGCCAGAGTCGCGCACGTGCGTTCGAGCTCGGGGCCGGTATGGAGTAGACAGCGAAAGAGAGAGAGAAAGAGAGAGTCGCGCTCGGGTCTGCTTGGGTAAAAGGGGGAGGGCTGGCACCGTATGCGTGATATAGCTTTTGTTTAAAAATTATTTATAATTATTTGTAAATAAACAAAAGGCACCCATCGATGACAGACTGTTTATGACAGTAGCGGTCGTAAATCATGTTAACCTTATGGCATCGTATGCGTGATATAGCTTTTGCTTAAAAATTATTTATAATTAGTTATAAATAAACAAAAGGCACCCAGCGATGACAGACTGTTTATTACAGTAGCGGTCGTAAATCATGTTTATTAACCTTATCAGCCACTGTTGATATAAACATGGGCTTCTGATTACATAAACAACTGGCGCCAGCCAAGGGACTGGTGACGTCACTCTAGGCCACGCCCAGTCTCTTCATACCAGCCCATATACTACTGACAAATAAAAGCACTAATAGAATAATAGAAAGTCCGAATTACAAATCATATCATATTTAACTTAAAGTGTCTCTCCGGTCAAATTTTGACCAAAAAATCGAAAATTTTTGTATTGCTTAAAAGTATAGTAAAAGCATTTTATTGCACAGTGTGGCTAAAATCCGCTGTTAAGTCACGCCTATCTGTGACTAAAGTAGTCCTTTTTTGCACCGTGTTTATCACACTCGCTACGCTCGTGCGCTAACCTGACGGTGCAAATAAGGATTACTTTAGTCACGAATAGGCGAAACTTGCAGATTTTAGCAGTCTGTGCTATAAAATTTTATACGATACTCTTCACTTAAAAGGTTCAGTTTTACACGGCGCTCAGCGCCCTTGCTACGCTCGGGTGCTTCCTGCGCCGTGTGAAAAAGAACCATTTAAGTCACACGTATCGTAATGTACTATTTGAAACTACATAAACTATTGCCATGATGCTAAAAAATTCCTAAACCTAAAAGTTTTAGCTTTGTAATAACTAACATTTTTTTAATAATATCCGAATTTTCGGCAATAGATCGGTAACAGCGCCTGTTTTGAGGTTATACATTGTAATATTACATATGCATACAACTTTTATTAACAAAGAAAGTACTTGATTCTAATTAAAAAAAAAAATAATTTTTGTAAAAATTAATATAAACTTGTACAAAAGAGTTATCAGTAAGTTTATAGAATAAATACTTTTTTATTGAAAGCTTGTTTTCTCACAATTTAATTATTCAACCTATAAAATGGTCCATGCCCAAGCCATCATAATATCCACCTTTCAAATTTATTATTGTGTGCGTACTTAAAAATAGAATAAACAAATCTGCTTTTCCACTTTTATAAAATGAATTTTATACAAATTTTAATGTTTGTTAATATATTAATAAATAAGGTTATTTAAATTGTTTTTAGGAAAATAAAAATTTTAATGTGTTAAAAAAGTGGTAACGGATAATCAAACAAGTGGAAAAGCAGATTTGCTAATTACGTTTTTTAGTACGCACACAATTTGAATGTGGACATTGTGATGGCTTGAGCATTGACCATTTACAATATAACTGATTTTTATTAAAAATAAATGAAAAATTGTGCATATCTCTAAATAAAATCTATAAAAATACTTAAAAATGTATATGGAACTTAGCAAAACAACTAGCAATAGGCCCCTTCAGTTTTAGTACAATTAACAGATAAATAAAAAAAATTATATTTTTACCAGAGAGCCACCTTAAATATCTATACTAAGGTTCACATTTTGAAACACGAATGGCTCAGAGAAAATAGTGACGCTTATCATTTTTTCAAAATGTTCTTATCGATTTATAAAAAAATGAAACTTCCATTTATGCAGTCGGCAAGATTTCCAAACTCACAGTTGTACAAGCTGAAGAATTTCGATTAAAATACACGTTACAGGGAACAAAAATTTTTTTATTTAAGAAGCTATACAAAAATTAATTGTTATTTACTTCAGAAACGGCTCAAAATAATTAAAAAACAGAATCACATTTCGTCTTATATACAAGTAATTCTGTGCTAAATTTTGTAATTGTTCAAATGTATATACGCGTCACAAACTGCAACTGCAAAATTATGCGAATGCCGTGGAAAAAATTATGCAATTATTAATAAGTATAAGACAATATTCAATGTTTCAAAATCATATTCAATGTTAAGTATGATAGACGTCAAAAACTTAAAAAATGTTTGTTTTCACATTAAATATGATAATCTGAGTTACTTATGCGAATATGTAAACATATTGGAACGCCAATATTTAAACATTTTCTATTAATATATTCATAATGTATTGCACAGACACCGGCAAGATTGTCCTTGTCGAAAATCTACCAATATATTGGATAATGCATAACCAATGTGCTCCTAATACATTAGGAGTCAAATGACGTATCCAATATATGCGTAATATTTGGCCAACAGTTAAATTTTTATTTAGTTCGGAAATATTAGCATATATATATTGGAGAAGCATGGCCAAGTGTAACTTTGCCGAAATTTCACTAATACACTGGGCATTGTTGCTACAATATATTTACAATGTATCAACGATTGATATGTCTAATATATTGAAAATATCTAACCAATATTTTCGATTTTTACGCGTGTACTGCTCTTTTACTACTTAAAGCTAGCTGCAAAATTTACTAAGTTACAAGTGTCAAATTTGCATAAAAAACTTATTAGCCAATATTTTATGTTTGTCATTCTCATAACTCCTAGTAGCGGATCAGACCCATCTATATGACTTTAAAAGTATTTTAATTAAAAAATTTAGAAATCTTTACGAAAATAGCCTCTGAGTGGTTTTGGTGGAAAATGCATCCCTGTAGAGCTACAAATCATTAAAAATAGGCAAAAATTGCCGAGAACTCAAACTTTGACCAGCTATAACTTAAGCCAAGCGATGGGTTGAAAATTTTATTGGAAGTCAGGTACACCATGTAGAATATATATATGAATTTTGAAAGATTCTATCTATTAATTTTCTGCGATAAATTTATACGAAACAAAAATTAAAGTACTATTTATATAAAAAATAAATAAGAATAAGTATCAAATTTTGGGAGACTTAACTCTTACAAGGGTTAACTCTCCCATATTTGATACTTATTCTTATTTTAGTAAACATGAAGAGCAAAAAGTATAATTTTTATATTACACATTAACATTTTTCAAAATTTCAATTTGACCAAAATCGTATGTATATAATACACACACATCAATTTCGACCAAATTAAAATTCAGAATTTAAAAAAATTGTAATGTGTAATACAACAATTGTACTTTTTACTCTTCATGTTAACTAAACTAAGAATAAATATCAAATGTGGGAGAGTTAACCCTTGCAAGAGTTAACTCTCAAAATTTTTATACTTATTCTTATATATATTGATCTATATTGAACTGTAACTAAAAAATACAGGGAGACTTTTAGCGCAACTTTGCTTCTACGCATGCTTGCTCTACACAAATTAGTCAATAACTAGGAAGATACCTCTCTGTTGGCGTGTACTACAAATATTTAGATACTTAATTTTTGTTAATATCTATAGTCGTAAGTAAAAGTATAGACGATTAAATATGTTTCACTTAAATTCTTATATTCAATAAATTTGATCTATATAGTAAAACATTTTCTAACGCGAAATTATTTGTAAAGTTGCATTGCCAATGAGACTAATTATAATGAAAATATTGATCTCAATTTAAAAACAATTGCTAAAAAACCTATTAATGATGAGATATATGGGTTATGAAGAATTATGGTAGGTTTTAATAATTTTTGTTATTACAATGACAGAAAGCGCTATACCATATAAGAAGCTTATTATATACTACACAACTAAATGTCGTGTATAGTAAAATGACATTATAGTGAAAGTTAAATCTATAATTGTATCAATTGAAATTTTAATACCATACAGATTTTACTGGTTATCTTACTGATAATTGTTATCTTAATTATTATTTTACGTTATCATCTTTCGTCTCATTTTGAGGTTATGTTACATCGTAATGGTGAGTTTATAATAAGGTAAAAGAGAGTACTGTGACAGCTTTATAGGTTGAAATTATGTATACGATGAAAAACAAAAAATCGTGATTATACCGTAATTTAAGTATTAGTGAGAAGTAACGCCTTAAGTAAATTCTAACTTTTTTTTTAATCAATAGAATTATATTCACAGACAAAAATAACGTTTGAATAAAACGAATTTAAACCTCATAAGTAAGGAAGGTTTATTAAAAGGACCGCGCAGTTAGCAAAATAATTTTATATGAAACTAGATGTACATTCAATGAAAAAAAACAACATCAAAATCACTGCAGTAGACGCCAGTTCACATAGCACCTTATCTTCCGGCCTTAAGATTGCTTCGTCAGATTTATCAGATTAAAAAATAACTTACCGAATACTGTCCAAAAATATTGCTATAAAGCGTAATGTTAGTTTTTGGATTGCATTTCCAATAGTTAATACGTATTTTGTAGCATTATTTCTAGAGGACTGCTTGCAATGTTGTGTCAATATTATAAAATATTAGTGTAAAACATTAAATTGAAGCAATTAAAATAAGCACTTTTAAGGGCTCTCATGCCTGTTTCGGAAGGCATGGAAGCCCTTGAAAATGCTTATTTAATTGTTTTAATTTAATCTCATATAGCACCCAATCTATCAGGGTCACGTAGATACCTCACTAGGCTGATTAAATATCTATGTATATTTATAAAAACGATTACAAACTAATGTCTCACGTAATTTACCGATTACCTGTACATTTAAAAAATAAACAGTTTGTATTCTTTAAGGAAGGATCAGAAGGAGAGTTGATTAATAAAAACTTAAACACAACTTTGACTGCATGGTTTAAACTAAATGCAAACGATCCGCAAGCTAGACAGTACTTGTATGTTGATATACCATATTTTTACGTTTTCAATGAAAAAACAAAGAAATGGGCACCAAGAAAAAGAGTTTGGAAGCCAATTATAAGTAGAATGTACTTTGTAAATCCGAAATTTGTAAGTCCGTCCAACAATGATATAACTTTACTTCGAACAGAATTATTATCAACCATCAGTGATATAATTATGGAAATTTATGGATATTGCTTTGATAATAATAATGCCAATAAACTTTGCGAAAGAGTAATTTTAGTGCCGAAAAACAATGATGCACTTAAAATTAATAATAATATTTCAAATAGGATGCAAGGCGATGTAAGAGAGTATCTAAGTGCAGATTCATGCGAAGATGATAATAAAGAGATGTTACCAATAGAATTTTTAAATTCACTTACGCCAAATGGCCTACATCCTCATAAGTTACGTTTAAAAGTAGGTGCTATAATTATTTTGCTGAGAAATTTAAATTTAAATGATGATCTCTGTAATGGTTCTCGATTAATAATAAGGAAAATGATGCGATTCAGTATACAGGTAAAAATAATTAGCGGTAAACATTTTGGTAAAGTTGTTTTAATACCACGTATTGATTCGACTTCTTCAAAAGAAGAAATTCCCTTTGAAATGACAAGACAACAGTTTCCAGTACGGTTAAGATATGTCATGAGAATCAACAAATTACAAGGCCAAACATTTAAAAAAGTTAGTGTCTATTTACCAAATCCAGTTATCATTCATGGTCAATTATATATAGCATTATCTAAGGTAACGTTATAACAAAAATGTAACAATTTTACTTTAAAAAAATTCAAGCTTCGAGGATTAAAGTTAAAACAATGATTATTGAAATAAGATATGTACGAAAAATATCGCTGATGAACACACATACATGCACACACATAGACACACACACACAAAGTATGCAGATATTCAACTATTAATTATTGATAAATTCATCAAACTGTAATGGAGTAAGACTTGGCGATGAGGGGAAACATCGTCTTTTTTCCTGCTCTGATTGCCGGTTGTGTTACCGGATAGTATTTTCAATATACTGAGCATGTTTTATAGAAGAAATTTGTATTACGAAACAGATCAATTTTTCAATTGCATAATCTAAATAAAACTACTCAGTTTCATTCGAATACTTTTATTGATCTGCTGCAGAAAAAACCAATGCTGAATTTTAATGACAATTGATTTGTGTATAAAATATTTTAGGGATTGTAATGTCCGTCATCGGGTTAAATTACGACGAATTTTTGAGCTCTGTCGATAACTTTTTACCGACGGAACACAGCGAGTCAGAGCGGAGTGCAATTTTTACTATACTGGTATAGTAATTTTTGATGAATGTATAGTAAATATTCACACAAACATACTATATTTTCTGCATAGGTTGAGTTTGTCTCCCGATTAGGAGAAAATACAGTAATTTTTAGTGATACATTTCTCTCCGTGTAGTCCTTTTGTGAGTTGAAGTATTTGAGTATAAATCATTCTATATTATAAAATTTAGATTTTATAAGTTTGGATTTAAGAGAAAATTTAGTTTATTTAAGAATATTTTGAGTTTTTCTAAACATATCCATTTTTTAAAATACTTTTAGGAAAAAAAAACACTGAACATGTTTCAATATAAATTCGATTTATTTTAATTTAGAACATTAAATAGTAATTAAGCATTTATTTTTTAATATTTTATATTTACATTTTATGTATATGTTTGAAATTAACAATATATATAGATTTAAGGAATTGTGTTTAAGTATACTTTGCATTTTTTAACATTGCTATATATACAGTCTGCAAATTGTTTTTATCAGCAAAAACCATAATAGAAAATTTTATAGAACGGCTGCAGCATTTCAAGATAAATGTATGCGCTGAATACCATTAAATAAAATTACATAAAACAGCTGCAGCATTTTAATAAAAGGATGCGCTGAAAAGTAATACAATAAAAGAAAAAAATACATATGACTTTCGAAAAATATACCTTACCAACACGTCTTCGCCGTGAAAGTCGGGTAACAACATAATAAAGTTAGCTAACGTTAGAAGAATAGAAAACATAATTTTCAATTATTTCTTTTTATATTAATTGCAAGAATGTCGGACATCACAACCTTTTACGAGACACCATCGATGAAAATTTGTTCACACTTAAAAATAGGTAAGCCGAACTATATGAAATAAATTAATAATCCTCTTAATTTTGATTGATAATAAATCAGAAATCTTAAATATTTGAAACATTAAGATTGTTTGGAATGTACTAAATTCACTCGAAATATATGAGTATCAATATTTTCTTGTTTTTTATCAATGACGTCTGTTCATGCGAGAAAATATGTATAAAAAGTATAAACAATTGGTTTCTGTGCTCATTCTGCTCTAATCTTTCGAAGTGTTAAGATAGTTAAATCATAGCATTTTAATCAATGAAATTTTCTAGAATTTTTTAAAAATATTTTTAACTCGAATTATTGCAGTATTAGAAGCAGACTAAACGTTCAGAAGGCTGCGCAGGTTGAGTTTATATAAATACTTTCCTGTTGTTGATCAATGACGTCTGCGGATGCGCGAAAATATGTATAAAAAGTGTGATAATTGGTTCCAGTGCTCATACTGCTCCGACCTTTAGAAGCGGTAACATCAGTAAATCATAATATTTTAATAAATAAAATATTGAAGAATTTTCTTGTTAGAAGATTGCAGCAAATTCAAGTAAAAATTAATAAACGATTACCAAATGTTATTATAAATAACCATCGAAATTTTATGAAATATTTTGTTTCTATGGCTAATGTAATACATTATACTATAACGGTGCTTACTACCGTGTATATAGGATCAGTAACGAGTATACTGATCTAAAGAATATCGAGAGAAATTGACGCAGCAGCTCGTTGCAGGCTTCTTGAAGGCTATACGAAGCCTGACCCGTAGTGCAGTATGCTGTACGTGCTCGTCCTTGAGCACGCGAGCCCGCGGAGGCGTAGTGAGTGTTTATGCTGCGTAGCTTAGTCGCGGATGAAGTAAACGCATATTCGAGAGAGGTGAACGCGGGGAAAAGGCAGAGAGTCAGGCGTGAAGTCACAAAGAGCAGGTGGAGTTTAGAATTATGTTCATGTATTGTAAGGGCAAGAGAGACACAAAGCGAAACCTAATGCAGAGAGAGAGAGAGAGAGAGATCAGCAATCGAGCAGGTACTTACATTTACTTCCGTGCTGTCTCGCTTGGATGCCTCGTGGCTCGTCTTGAACAGCGCAAGCGGATGACCGGGGCCCTCGCTGGGCAGCAGAGTAGATGCCTCGTGGACTTGGGTGTGCGTCCGGCTACGGCGGGAGGACGAGCGGCAGTAGTTGCTCAGCTCGTAACAGTCACGCGGCGTGAACTTGCCCTCGGAGTGATAATACCGGCGACACACCAGGACACGGCTTGCTAGAGGCAATCTTGCGTGTTTCGCGCACGTAAAATTCACGAGAGTTCCCGATACAACGAAGAAAGCGAAACCGTTCGACTGTACTCTTCGGCGGAACGAATCGAAGTCCCCTCGCGCGGGAAGCGGCGGCGAGACCAGCGTGGGCTTTCTCCCACTCTCCCTCTCACGGCACGCGCGCGGCTCTCCCTCTCTCTGTGTTTCGCACGCTGAGTCTTCTGTTCTCTCACTTAACTTGCTGCTGAAAGAATGTACCTAATATATATTTATACATATGTATATATATGTGTTGTACTGAGGGAGAGAGACATAACGAGAGTACGATAGTCAGCTCGTTATAATATATTGACATCTAATCAATAAAATTAAAAAAAAAATGAAACTAAAGTTTATTATTTGAGCGCGTGTACAGCCCATCTATACGCTTTTATGCTTTACGTATATTA
>JAZHPH010001085.1:0-14229 GCA_037356405.1 Nasonia oneida | reverse complement strand
TTCAATATTTACCGTCTCTCCAAATACTTTAAAATCAGTTTCTAATTACTGTTGTGGGGTGTCTGGTGGTGCTAGTATATATAATTTTGTATTGTTGCCGGGGTCAACGGTCCAACTTGTTGATTTTTGTCTCTGTTGTGTTATGTTCTGTTCTTTTTCTGTATTTTGCTGTGCAGTGGATCGTGTTGATGTGTATATTTTGTTGTACGCTAGTCTTGTCGAGTGCGTCATTTTTGTCTGTTCTACAGCCTTGTCTGCGCTGTCCTGGTTTTCAAACTGGATAAATGCAGTGTATCGTCCATTTTGTCCGTCTTTAGGCTCTATGTGTCTCACGTCTAGGATGTTTCCGAACTGGTGGAATGTCTCTGTCAAATTTTGTCTTGTTGTATGTCCGGGTACTCGTACACATATGGTATCTAGTGTTTGCACGTATTCTATTGTTTTTTCTTGGTTGGTTCGTTGTTTTGTTGCTGGTTCCTGTATGTCAGCGTCCGTTGGTGTATGTGTTCTTTGTATTTGTTGATCACTTTAAGCGCATGATTTTTCATCTGATACCTAGTTGTTATAGCTTTGATGTGTTCGACTTTCGTTCTGTGTTGTTGTGTTGCAGGGCCCGTGTTGTCTGAACAATGCTTCTGCGTCTATCGCCGTACCTATGTATGTTGCTGTCACTGTGTAAGCGTCTGTCAATTTTACTTTAACGATTTGTACATGGTTTTGCGGGTCGTATGTATGTCGTAGGGTTAAGTTTGGCTCGTTAATGGTGTAAGCTTCTATATTGTCTGTTGAGTTATTATCAGTGTTATTGTTGTTTGAATCGTCAGTGTTGTTTGTAGGGTCGGTGTCATTAGAGTTTTCAGAGCTGTCAGTGCTAGTTTCTACAGTACTTGTTGGTTGGTGTGTTTGTCTGTTCAGTTCATAATCGCGTAGTAGCTGTGTCATACTTGTATTTGTTCTGTACGTTATTGTCAGTGTTCCTGTGTCATAGTCGGTTCCGTGATTGGTAATTGCAAAGTTCTTGGTGTTGTTCAGCCCGTACTTATTCAGTAATATCATGATAACGGGTAGCTTTCCTGGTGGGCCAAACCGGATGGTGACGTGGCTTGAGTCCTCGTCAAATTCGACTGACTCGATTACGGTTCATAAGACTTGGTCCATTTCTGTAAAACAATGTATGAAAAATTCGTAAGAGAGAAAGAAAAATCTAAGCAGTATTATTGTATGGGGTATTCATGGGTTATATGGTGGTCAATCATTCGTTCTCTCATTCACACATGTTAATTGGTCCTATCTCATTGCTTACTTTTCTTATTCTATAATCATGTCACTATCGTTTAAATCATCGTTTATTACTTTGAGGGTCTCGGGTGTTTCGGATTTATGTTGATTTCGGTCATTTGCGCTGGCACTTGTTATAGGGTTGTTGGTAATGGAATTTTTTTCTTTGTTTTGTTTCTGGCTTTCCAATCTGGCTATTTTTTCCTTTAGTTCCAATATGGTTTCTTTTAATGGTTGTAGTTTGTCTAGAGGGGCTTCATCGGCTTGTTCTTGTGACCATTTTGCTTGTTTCTTGCAAGTTAAATCATGCAAGCTGTATATTTCTGTTTCTATCATTCTTTTGCATTTTTCGTGGAACTTTGTGGTAGTGTTTCCTTGTGCAATACGTGGGAGTCTTCTTGGTTCTGCAAACGTCGCTTTTGTATTGGGTGTTAATATCTTTGTTGTTTCTAAACTATGAAATTCTATGTCGTTGTCTTCTTTATTTATGGACGGATAAAGGTCTGTTATTTTCTGGTTTATATTCTGTGTTTCTGGTTATTTCTCCAGTTATTGTGGCTTCTGTAGTTGTTGCTATGCACGTAGGGGCTACGTGCACAACTCCTGTGTCTTTTATTGTTATTTTGGTTTTGTGTTTGTTTTGGCATATGATGTTTAGTGTTTCTGGTTCGGTCGTGGAACAAAGCCATGATTTATCATATTCTAAGTACGTCCATTGGGTTTGCGTGTTCATCTTGTATCGTATATAGCAGTGGTTGATTGCTTTCTGGCTGGGGTTTAAGAGTAATGTTATTTCACAGTCTCTGGATTCGGGCACGTTTCTGAGCGCTCCTAGGATCGGGCATATATCTGCATAGTGTGTCGTGATACATGTTTGTCTCTGCTCTTCATTGAATTTAATATATCTTGTATGGTCGTAGCTTATGGCTATGTATTTATGTGATCGTTTTATGAAAGCTTGCCCTATTGTTTTGTTCTTCATATTTTGTGGCACATTGATTAGATACATCCTGTATAATTGGTACGGCATTCGGTCTACTAGTGGTAAATGAAGCACGGCTAACGTCCGTTCATTTTGGTGTATGGCATCGATATTCGATATTTTGGTTAGTTCTTCTGCTCTCATGTGCTATGGTGGTATTGGAATTCTAAGTCTCGACTCACTCTTTTTACGTCCATGTTCATTTGATGAAGCACATCATGAGCTCTGGGTGCATTTTTCCTTCTTTTAGCTTTTGTAAAATTGTTAATAGTTTCTCGTTGCTTTTGATGACGTGGTTTAATGTTGATTCCAATCGTTTTACGTATATCATTATTTCGACTTAGCAATTTATTTCTTCCTTTTCTCGTAGCACACTTTTGATTGTTTTTGTTAACTCTCTTTCAAATCGTTGTAGCACTTTGTGATGGTTGCTGGTTATGTTGTATAGCTCCTCGAATTTTGTTGAGATTATGTGAGAATTGCTGTCTATCAGATGCACTATTTTGGTCTGGTCTACGAAGAGCTGGTCTATATTTCTGTTTATATTCTCCACTTCTCCGCGACTCCGTCGTCGGTCACTAGTCCAATCAAACTGTTGCTTATACTTCCTATTATGCCTAGTGGCACTAGTCTTTTTGCTCTGATGCTTCGTGGATGTCGCGATGTTGGATATTGGGTGTGTCCTAGAGTTGCTATTGTTTCTTTTATTTTTTATTGGATATTTGTTAACTCTTTCTCTTTTATTTCTAGTAGGTCGATGGCTAAAGCGTGTCGGCATTTTCTTTCTTCCATTATTGTTTTACAGGTTTAAAATACTTATTTGTACAAACTTCTTGCTCTGAATGACTGCATAAAATCTTTCACGTTGATATAAATGTTGAGTTTCCATGTTGTTCTTTTTATTCTGATCACGTCCAATTTTTCAAAATATACTCCAGGATTGGGATTTAGGGATTCTATCTGGTATACGGGTTCACATCTGCTCTCGTTGAGTAGATTAAGTATTATTATTAAAATATTTAAAATTCTCATCCTGTAAGATTATAATTGATTAGTCGAGTAGTCGAGAATCATCATCATCGGACTTATCCTCTACTGGTTTTAATTTGTCTATATGTTTTCGTATACGCTTGACATTGAGGTATTCCAAAATTACATTTTTCCTACCTAAAAATTCAATTATTTTCAGTGGTTTATTCCTGTAAGCATCGAATTTACTTACACGGGGTTCATTGATTAGTCTCGCATATCCGCCTACCTTACCCTTAAATGTTTTAATCTTTTTATCGTATTTTTCTTTTGTTTTAACTTTGTTTGCTATTTGGATTTCGCCTGCTAAGATTTTCATTTCTTCTTATACATTATATGTTTTTAATTTTTCGTCAGACGGTATTCTTAACGGGAAACGCGCTATTCGCCCGTAAACTAGTTCGAATGAGGTGAAGATAGTGGCTGCATGCACGCTGGTGTTATAGGTAAACGTCGCAAATGGCGTTAAATGGTCCAAATCATCGTATTTCTCTAAGTATATTCTAATGAATTCTATAAGTGGGGCGTGGCTCCTTTCTAACGACCCATTTGTTCGAATTCGAATCAAATAACGAACCTCTTGTGAATTCCCTAGGAGTGAATGATACGAAAGGCACAGTGAATAAAGTAAAATTGATTAATAGCGTTGAGGGTGACGCTGAGACAATGTATACATGTTCAAATGATTGCGATAATGCCTGTTTGATGAAAGTGTTAAGAAATAAATCAAAAGCCGAAATGGCGACACTTGAAAACTTAAGTGAAAATTTTTCTGAAAGCGAAGTGGATATTGCTGCCGATTATGAGGCAGATAGGAAAATAGAAAATATTCGCGAAAGCAACAGTGTAACAGAGATTCTGGATGAATATGATAGAATAAGTGCGCGTCTGTATAAAAAGAAAAAGATCCAAACGGTTTTCCTTTGGAGGGCATTAATTACTCGTTCAATAGGGCAATTACAATAATGCATAGAATTGAAGAGGATAAATTCCAAGATATAAAGCGATCTTTAATTTATAAGAAAATAATGGGAATCACATCAAACGATACGGACATTTGGAGAAATTTAAAATTTAAAAGTGATCACAAACCAAATGAATTAAGTGCATGGGATAATATAGTTACGGGAAGTAATTATATCTTACAAAATGAAATAAAAATCAAGAAATAATTAACGAAAAAAGTAGAGAAGTCGAATACAGTGTAGTCGACTGTCAAAATAATAATACGCAGAGATTAAGTGAAAATATTGATACCGTGAATTATTGTAAAATTAATGAAAATGAGAAAAATGATAATTTAGATAATTTAGTGCTACCTCTACGCTACGGAAGTCAAGCACAAAGCATTGGAGAAAATCATGACATTGAAAGGGACTACTCTAGTAAAAATAATGAAAGTGTATATGTTTATACTGAAAAGATAAATGATAAAGATCATGATGAATCAAAGGCATGTAATTCAGCGAATATAAAAGAAAATACGAATATGACAAGGAATCCTAAAGTCGGATAGCGAGACGGAGCGCGTGTAGAATTCGAGTTAACCGACACCGCGCAACCTATGGTGACACACTCAACGGGACGTCTGCCAGATGGAAAAAGACAGTGCCCACTACGAACTCTTCAAACAAAATCGCGCCGAAGAAAAGTTTTTGAGATAAAAATCTTGAACAAATTTACAAATTTAAACCCGATTGGCCAAGTTCAGGTGACAGCGACAGTGTAATTAGAAAACCAATAACAAAAATTCGTAAGAAAAATACAATAAGTAAAGGTGCAAACATATCGCCATTATTTAATAATTATGAAGATTTTATCGACATTTTTGGGAAAACAAAGCCAAACAAATTCCAGAATTTAATCAAAGAGGACGAAAATCCAGAATTATATAATTTTCAAGCAATGAATAAAGCATTAGAAAATATAGTCCCGGCTACTGACAAGGAAAATGAGAATCAACATTCTATTCTACCAAGGGAAAATTCAGAAGAGACCGAACAATTTTCTCAAAAAATCTTATGAATCACCTGTCAGCAGTCAAAGTGCGCCAGAAACAATTAATCTCGACGATATTGACACAAATAATGTCAGCGATTAAGAAACCACGATTAATCATGAAGACAACGATTCTATTATAAATCCGAATACACAAAAACGCTCTAAAAGTTATGGCAAAATGTTTGCTGAAACCCGAGAGCAGCTGTCGATGCGCAAGGATAATTATTTATATTTTGTATTCTCTATGCATCAGCCCTGCGATGAAGGAGCACGACTCCTAGAGAGTCGCAAGGAAGTACCGCGACTACACGAATTGACGGCGGGAGAGTTAAGAATAATGCCGAAAAGCAACAAACGACATTTTATCATAATATTACGGGGACTTGAACGCTAGAGTATCTCGAAAATCACACAGAATTTAGTTTCTGGTTTAAAACAATTAAACTCATTTATCTTGAAAGAACATATTAAATCAATTAGTCTTGCAAAAAGTGTCTCGATTGAAAATGTACAATGGGACGATGTGATTGATAAGATTCGAAGCACTCTAAGGAAATCGCAAGTTAAAATAATAATTTGTAAAGGTACTATTACTTATCCAAGTTTAAGCGAGCGCGCAAAGATTATAGAAGAGTCCCATTGTTCTGCTATCGGCGGACATAAGGGCGTGAATAAAACTTATAAGCGCATAAAACAAAATTTCTACTGGGAAAATATGAAAATCGATATACAGATGTATATTCGAAAATGTTTGCCGTGTCAATTAAAGAAATTAGTCCGAGTTAAAACAAAAAATCGTATGGTTATCACAGATACGCCTGTTCAACCCTTTGAAAAGAAACCCCACAAACAGAATATGGGCATGATAATATACTAACGTTACAAAGCTGTTTGACTAAATACTCACTCGCTATTGCACTTAAGGACGCCACGGCGCGATCGCACTAATAAAACGTTTTATCTGCACTTTTGGCGCTCCTATCGCGATTTTGACTGATCAAGGTACAAATTTCTTGAGCAGTCTGATGAAAAACGTAGCAAAAAGATTCAGAATAACGCAATTTAAGACGACCGCCTTTCATCCACTGTCAAACGGCTCTCTTGAGAGAAGTCACCATGTACTGAGCGAATATCTGAAACAATTTATCTCGCAAGACGAACAATGAGACCAGTGGCTAGAAATGGCTGCTTTTTTGTATAATACGTCCGTACACGAAGCGATACAAAACACGCCCTATGAGTTAGTTTTCGAAAGATTGGCTCGCTCCCCGTCGAGCGACCCACTCGAAACAGAGGACAGACTTCCGACGTATGCCAATTATATTATAGAATTAACAACAAGGTTGAATAACATTCAAGAAATTGTGCGAGAAAAATTAATAGCAGCCAAATGGCGTGCAAAATATTATTATGACAGAAGTGCAAATTCACAAGATTTTAAGGTTGGCGATTATATTTGGCTACTTAAAGGAGGAAAAACTCATAAACTAAAATACCAGTACGAAGGTCCCTATTTAGTCGTAGACATACTGCGTAATGGTAATATTAAGATACAACTAAAAACTAATAAATATAAAGTAGTGCATATGAATCGCGTACGTATATCATACATTGAACCAGAAAAAACAAGTCTAAATTAATTAAATGATATATGTCAAATATAGTTTAAGTATAAAGTATGATCCTATTTTATTCTATTCAAATTAACATAATGCATAATTACAGTATCAGCAATAATCGATTAAACAAGCGAGATAAAGATTTCAGAAAAAAGGAAAGGTAGTAGCAAAATAACTGGTAAAATCTACGTTTAAAGCAACTAAGCTTAAAAAAAAAATATATAATCAAAAGGTGAACTTATCTCAAGATACAATGTGATCTGTAAGAGTAGATCAAGGAGCTCGGTAGCACCTTCATAGCAATACTAAACATAAATGCTAACGCCCCGATGGCGATTTTGTAGAGATATGCGCTTACGCCCCGATGGCAATGATATGTACATCATACATTTGTCGATGATAGGCATAGTTAAGCGAGAATCAGTATTTAGTAAAACTTTGCCTATATAACGATTGTTTTAAATTTTCGCCGTGCAATAAAGAAAAAGATAATGAAAATAAAACAAAAGATTGTCATTAACAAAATTTTACAGAAAAAAAGGTTTTACTTTTATTTACAATATGACTAGAATAAGGACAATTAAGTAAGGAGATAAGCCAAAGGACCGACGAAAGCCAAGAAAAGAACCAAATACATGTATGAAGAAAAGTTTCAATATTATTAAATGATAATTATATAGGAGTATAGTGAAATTGAATTACAATATATCGCGTGCCGCAATTGCACTAATATATAACAACATTTTTCCTTTTCACATCAAATCAAGGTTATCATCACGCAAATAAAATGGTCGACGATGCAGGCGAGATCTACCCCATCTGGCAGCAATGAAAGAACCCGAGGCCAATTGTCTACGGCGCCATTGTACGAGATTATCTCGAAAGAAGTATGGCTACTCTACAAACTCAAAACGTGTAATCCAGCGCTAAAACAAACAAAAGAAAATAATTAAAAATTAGTAAAAACAAGAATTTCATTGAAAAAAGGATAACAAAAATTTTAAAGTTAACTTACGCCATAATTCTCCCATCTGATTTCCTCAAAGGTCTGATCCATAGCTAAACCACGCATATCGCACTTTCCGTGTCTTTTATTTGGGCAGTCGATACAGGGTATATGGCATGGAACCCAAAGATTTGGTACCAAGCCAATGGGGGAACAACCGTCCGACGGCACGCATATAGGATAAGAATACTGAAACAAAAAAATATATATATATAAAAGGATTACTAAACTATTACGAAATATGGAATAACAAGAGGAAATAAAAAAAAAATAGTAGCACTGCCCACCCTATTTTCTGAGTGAGTGGGATAAACTCTCACTGTATTG
Organism: Nasonia oneida; assembly: GCA_037356405.1. Lineage (NCBI taxonomy): Eukaryota > Metazoa > Arthropoda > Insecta > Hymenoptera > Pteromalidae > Nasonia > Nasonia oneida. The sequence continues at coordinate 5,987 of JAZHPH010001085.1, read as the reverse complement.
CCTCCAATTGAGTTTGGTGACATACCACACAAAGCATATCAATCCCTGGACAAGGCCGATGATACCGAGTGGGTTGCTTACCTGCTATACAAGGAATCCTGGGCGGAATCTAAGAAAAGGAAGAAGGAAATTTCAGGTATAAGGAAAACCGAGAATTTAAAAAAAAAATTTGTTCTCTATTTATATAATTAAAAATTTAAGAAACTTACTAATTCCTCCTCGTTAGTAGGAAAGAATTCCTTCGTTCTGGATTTAATGCAAAAATTGTAAGGACACTGGGATTCACGTGAAGTCATGGCCTTTGTATCACACGTCGATTGCGAGCAAATCACTATATTTTTCACTAAATTCAATTATTTTACTTAGATCGAATCATTGGAGGCTAGCACAACACGCGTAAACATTATTTTATAAATCAGTAAGAGCAAATATCGCACAATTGTATTATAAAATCGACAGTGATGAACAGACTCAAAACATTGAAAAAACCGAACCGTTCGAATGATGTTAACCGACTGATCATAGAAAACAAAATACACCCACGCCATGTTGAGAAAAATAAATTTTCCAGACGTCAAGAGAAGTGGAATTAGAAGGAAGAAGAAACCAGTCTAGACATGGTTTTAACATTAACCATTCAAGATCATCACGAAGAAATTATTAAAAGAATATTACAACTTCCGATAGATTGGTCGATACGATGCGAAAAGGAACAAGGGTCAATGATCAAAGTAGCCATTTTGTACAGACGTATCGATATTCTTACTCAATTAATAGATTTGGGGGCGAGTAAATATCTATTGATGTACGAAGGACATGAGCTTCTAGAAAGGGTCATGGAATGTGAAAGTTTAGATTTGTTGGAAAGGTTGGATCAATAACAACACCGAGGTTAATAATAATAGTGTATTATAATATTAAGTCTGGCTTGAGAGCCCAGTAGTCGGCACGTCCGATCACATCGGAGTCTTACAAGCAAGAGAGAGAGAACAGTGTATACGGAGTAACAGGCGCTTAGAGTATAGACGTGAGACATGCGCGATGCGGTAGCTCTCGCGTGAGCTCGTCTCGTTGCGGTTCTTATAATCAAGATTATAACACTTACTATATTACAACACGCCTCCTTAAGTTTATAATCTTGATGAGATATATGTATAATACATTTACATGGTATGTTGCCAAGTTCAGGCCAAGTTCAACGCTTGTCTATTCTTTATAAATTTTGTCTTATCGAGACTTTTTGTTAACATATCTGCTAAATTGAATTGAGAGTCTATTTTTATAATATCAATTATGCCATTTTCATAATTCTCATTAATATAATGATATTGCACTTCAATGTGCTTCGAATTCATTGTAAAATTACCGTACTTTGCAATCGCAGTTGCACCTGAGTTATCCTCGTACATATTTATAGGTTTATCGAATTTTACATTGAACATTTCATGTAAGAGATTTTTTATAAACAGTACTTCTATTACTGCTTCTGACATAGCAGTATATTCTGCGAAAGTAGAACATTTCGTTACAGTGTTTTGTTTGTGTGTTTTCCAGAAAATTACATTTTCATACAGTCTTGTGATAAAGCCTGTTGTAGATTTTCTATCTACATTATCTCCCGCGTAATCAGAATCTACCATACAATCTAATATTTCGCTATTTACATTGTCGCAATAAGTTAGTTTTAAGTCTTTCGTTTTATACAGATACTTTAAAATTCGCATTGCATATTTATAATGTGTTTGATTATAACAACTTTGGTATCGACTTAAATAGTTTACGCTATATGCAATATCTGGCCTTGTGCCTGAACTTATGTATAATAATTCGCCAATTAAATTTCTGTATTTTATGTTTTCATCAATTTCACTAGCTTGTTCTAGTTTTAGATTAGACTCCATTGGAGTATCATACAGTTTGGCATTTTCTAAATTATATTTTACAGCTAAAGATTCAATGTATTTTGTTTGACTTAAAGTCATCTTATGTCTATCATCACTATAATCTATATCAATACCTATATATTGGCTTATTTTGCCTAGATCATTCATTGCAAATCTTTTCATCAGACTAGTTTTGACTTTGTTTATTTTATTTTTATCTTTGCAACAAATTAAGAGATCATCTACATGACCATTTAAGAATGCTGTCTCAACATCCATTCGTTCAATAAACAAGTTATTTTTACAACTATATGACAGTAGAATTTTCAAAGTTTGCATTTTACCTACTGGCGAATAAACATTTTCAATGTATTCTCTTTGCTGAAAACCTCTTACAACTAATTTAGCTTTATAAATATTATTATTTTTCTTTTTGTAGACCCATTTTACATCAATAACTTTTTTATTATTTGGTCTTTCAACAATTTGCCACGTATTGTTTTTATTTAAGCTATTTATTTCAGAGTCCATAGCAAATTTCCAATTTTTATATTCGCTGGAGTTTATCGCCTTTAATTTGTTATCTCTACTTTCCCCGAAGGTCTGAGTAGAGATAAGAGATTTTGTTTGATTTGTATTTAGATCATATTCATCAATTTTGGATTCTTTTTCCAGTACTTCATTTTCTACGTTTTCAGATTCGCTATTTTCCAAATCTCTATCTTTTTCGTCATCAAGTTTTTCTAAACAAATTAATTGAGTTTTCTCTTCAACTACTTGAACATGTCTGGCATTTATTATTCTACCATTTACTAAGATTTTATAACCATTTTCTACATAACTTACTAATATGCCTAATTGTGCTTTATCGTCCCATTTACTTTTTCGTACAGCTTCTGGTACTCTTACAAAGACTCGACTGCCATACATTTTTAAATGATCAACATTAGGTTTTTTACCAAAGACTATTTCGTATGGTGTTTTATTTTCAGCTGTATTTGCAATTGTGCCATTTTTTAAATACGCGACCGTTTTTATGATTTCGGGCCAGTAGCGCCTATGAATTTTAGCTTCTCGCATTAAGCATCTACCCATATCCATTGCGGATCTATTATATCTTTCCGCTACTCCATTTAATTCATGGACGTATGGTGGGCATGGCAATAATTCAATTCCTTTAGACTTTACAAAATCGTAGTTTTCGTGATTCAGATATTCTTTACCATTATCGCAACGTAATTTTTTAACCTTTTTATTAAATTTATTTTCTACTAAATTTACAAATTCTTTTAAACAATTTGCAGTCTCTGATTTACTTTTAATACAAAAGATTCTAGTGCACTTACTATAATCATCAACAAATGTTAAGAAATATTTTTCTCCACCATAACCAGTAGTATTATGTGGACCATTCAAATCAGTATGGATCAATTCTAGAATTTCAGTAGTTTTTGTGCTGTTATTATCAAAAGGTACATTTGCCATTTTACCCTCTATACAATTTGCGCATTTCATTTCGACATTTTCGATTTTTTCTGGCAGTCCTTCAACTAATCTATCAGTTACTAATTTATTTAAATATTGAAAATTTACATGGCCTAATGCCCTATGCCATTTTTCTTTGTCAGTTAGTTTTATTGAATTTACATACATGGATTTATTTTTCTTTTCTAATACAAAACTTTTCATATAAAACAAATTTTCCTTTTTGTATGCTACGGCTATTAACTCTCTAGATTTATTAAAAATTTTTGCAATATATTTATTTGCTAATACTGTATAATTTTCAGTTATTTTTGCAAGACTCATCAAGTTTTGTTTAATTCCTTCAACGTAATAGACATTTTTTATATCAACATATTTTTTATTATAATAATTTTTAAAATAAGTTTTAACAGTACCTATTTTGGTTGCTTTTAACATTTTACCGTCTGGTAATTTTACATCAACAGAATTTTTCAAATCTGCACATTTATCAAAGAATTTATCATTTCTTATAATATGATCTGTGCAACCACTATCTAACAACCAATCGATTTCGCTACAATTTTCGCTACAACCTGTTACGTGATATACTTCACTTGTTTTATTATTCTTATACTTTTCCCGAGGGTAGGTATAAGAATTGTTCGAGTCATGGCATACCTGTGTTGTCCATGATTCAGATGAATAGTTTCCCTGTTGCTCGCTTGAAGAGTCACCTCTGGGTTGACCTTGTCCTCTGCCTCGGCCACGACCTCTGTAGTTTCTTCGTTGGTGACCTTGTTGACCTTGGTTGTAGTGAGCACCTGCCTCAGTTGCTCGATTGTTGTAGACTCGTGCATTCACTCTTGTAGTGACCAAATTTGCCACAATTGTAGCATTTACCTTTTGCCTGCATTCCAAAACCGTGAACCAGAAATTTATCCTTATCAGTTTCCGATATACGGCTCTCAGATCATGCAAGCTATACACCAAATTATTAATAAAAGGATAATATGGAAAGAACTTGAAGAGAGACTACAAGAAAATCTAGACTGATCGGCGATAATAGATATACGTTTATATAAATAAGAATTGATAAACACCTCATAAGTTAGTAATAAGTCTGACACCTAGACTCTTTCTATCCCACAGATGGCAGCAGTTTGGGAAAGTTTGGCACATACGTGGATTCCATTCATCTTCTCTCGAGATCGACAGAAATTAACTATCATGATGACTAAAATAATAAGTCAAGAAAATAGAAAAGCAAAAATTTTAATTCGATTATAGGCTCCGATGATAAGAGCTTCAGAGATGAGGGAAATAATCAAAGAACTCGTGGGATCTTCGGATCTAGAACCTGTCAGGCTTTTGTTTGTCATTATGTTTGACTAGTGCTCTTACCCACGCTATAAACAGGGGACACGAGGAAATGATAAATTTATTGTTAGAATACAAAGTAGATTATACTACATTAGAAGACTGCCATCTCCCTGCTATTTATTCTGCATTAATAGCAAAGCGTCTAGACATTATAGAAAAATTATTTAAATTAGGAGCAACTCTTGACAACTACAGAGTATATAATTACCTTTCACTGCGACAGGCTGTGAGATATAAAGATAAAAGATTCCTATCACTATTACTCAAAAAAGGTATCTCTGCTGATAGTTCCAACCGAATGGGTAGCACTGTATTAGGAGATGCTATAGCAAGATGGGATCGAGAAGCGGTGGAGATACTATTAAATGCAGGAGCAAGTATAAAAAAATTTAATCACGTAGGACAAGCTGCCAACAGACCCACAGAGATCTTCGAGTTACTCATTAAGCATGCTAAGAAATTGAAAATGCCAATTAGTTCTTAACATTGGTTATTGGAAAGAGCTGCGAGTGCTACTTATATAGATTCTCTGGAAAATATACAATTGTTATTGGATGAAGGTATACCTGTAAACACTTGCTCTCGTGATGCAAGGTATGCTATAGAGACAGCTATACTACAAGATAATGACCATACACTAGAATTACTTCTCAATGAAGGAGCAGATGTAAAAATACCAACAAGAAGCGAAGACGGCTTATTACACATAGCCGCCGAATTTGGAACCAACAGGAGTATAAAATTATTATTAGAAAAAAGTAAAATCGATGTTAATAAAAGAGATTGACGCTGGAGCAGTACTATATCCTTCAGCAGAATTATTACGCTATGTATACTCCGACAAAATACCCAGGTTAGCGATATCATTTTTTCTTCCTTTATTAGCGAGAGATACGGGAGAAGGGCGAGTCGTAAATAGTGAAGACATCCACACCCTTGAAAACGTCTACCCGGAACATTATAATAATTACATAGAAGCCTGTCAAGAATGGCAAAAAATGCAAAAAACTTATTGGACTTGACAAATATCTTACGCCGACTTATTTAAGAAATCTACAACGACATTACTTCGATTGTCGAAACGACGATTATTGCTTCGCCATGAAGGAGCCTATAAAATCTATCGGAAATTTCCTATATATATACAGGGTGTTTCATTTTAATCCGACCACGACAAAAAACCATGGAAAAACTAATTTTAACGAAAAATGACCTTAACAAAAGTTGAAGGGGGTAAAGGGGGCCATCGAATGACAC